>PVKP010011428.1:0-61384 GCA_004027715.1 Plecturocebus donacophilus
AGAATCCCATTCTCTCTCCCTCTTTCTCTTCCTCTTTCTTTCTCTCTTTCATTCTTTTTTTATTCTTTCTTTTGCTGTTTCTTTCTTTCTCCTTTTCTCTTTTTCTAAAATCTCTTCCTCTTTCTTTCTCTTTCATTCTTTCTTTCTTTTGCTGTTTCTTTCTTTCTCCTTTTCTCTCTGTTTCTAAAATCTCTTCCTTTCTTTTTCTTTTTTTCTTTCTTTTGCTGTTTCTTTCTCCTTTTCTCTCTAAAATAATAAAAAATAAAAATAAATAAATAAATAAATAAATTCTCCCAGAAATATTTGCTAATTCCTGAACTCTATTAAAAAAAAAAAATCCACTGCCTTCCACGTCCTTCCCATCCAGCCCTGGAGGGTAGCTACTCTAGTGATTTCTAACAGAATTGATTTTTAGGCAGTTTTAAGCCTTTCATGTATATTAATTCAATTAATCCTCACAATGACCCTCTGAGATAGACAATGTTACTATCCCGTTTCACAGTGAGGAGATGGGGAAACAGAAATTAGATGACTTGCCAAGATCACACTACTGATAAATAGCAGGGCTGGGATCCAACCCAGTCATCTGCTCCGTAGGCAAATAAACCATGGTACCAAAAATATCACAGCAGCTAGAGAAGCAATTTGAATCCAATGAAATTAGAATTGTTGGAAAAGAAACATTCACTGCCACATAACTATTTGCATATAGCTTCACACACTCTTTCCATTTATTTCTCTCACTTGATACCCGGTGAGGGAATCCGGAGGAGCAGAGAGGAAAAGGAATGTGCACAAAGGTCATAGCTCTAAGTGGCAGCATCAGGGTTTGAGCCTGGTCCAAATGAAACTTCATTCCATTTCCCATAGGAAGAAACTGAGGACAGGAGGGGCCAACCAAGTTACAGTTTCATCCTTCCAGAGGACCAACAGAATATTTTGCATGAAGTTGAAGCCAAACACATATTATGTCCTATCTCTGGACTGAATGACTAGATGCTATTCGACTCCTCAACTAGAGGGAGCCTGAGACCTTGACCACACTAATGCTGATGACAGGGGATTTGCAGGTGGCTAGAGGTACCAGATTTAGCAAATAAAATATAGGGTGTCTAGCTAAATTTGAGTGTAAGATAAACAATGAATACCTTTTCTAGTATTAGTACATCCCATGCAATATACTAGAAATGTTATTCATTATTTATATTAAATTTAATTCTAATAGGGCATCCTATATTTTACCTGTCAATCCAACCCATGACCTAAGCAGACACTGTAGGAAAAAAAAGGAGAATTAGGGCTATAAATGAAATACAGGGTGAGCTGAAAAGAGGCCCTCTGTGAATTTGAGGGTCCAGTAGGAGCTGACTTGTGGGTAGTTGGTCTGTTTTCATACCTGTAACAACCTTGGGGAAGGAGTGGAATAGCAGAGGGGTAAGCTCTGTGCCTCGCCCCCAGGTTCTGCAGGACACCAGAGCTTTTATCAGCACTCCTATGTTCAAATCCTAGCTGTACCCTCCATGGTTGTGTATACTCTGGATAAGCCACTTAATTTAAATCTTTCTGCTTTTATAAAACTGATAAACAAAAAGGTAATAGTGACATTGATCACACTGATGTTCCTCAATGAATTATCAATATGTTTTTTTCCCCCATCTACATTCTCTCTTTATTGAACTCTGTTATTTTTGCTCCTGGTCTATAGTAAGCATTATGCCCTTGCAAGAGTGAAATGAAATTTTTAAAAATAATTATTTAGTGTTTTCTGAACATTGGGTGTTTTCAGTGATTATGCATGACTGACAGCAAAGAGGAACTTGGATGGATTCGACAAGGAGCAACGAGTCCTGAACACACACAGAGAACTGGCTGTGGATCCAGTTTCTGCCATTCACCACTTACTTGCTGGGTAAGCTTAGCCATGTCATTTATCCGCTCTAATCTTCAGGCCTGCCTCATATCATCCCCAAAGAGATGGTGGGTAAGAGAGAACTTCATAAAATGCTGCTAAAGCATAAATAGGTCTTATGACTAGGTGGCAGAAAAATGGGACCTCAAAGAGGAGAGAGTCCACAAAGTGGGGGATTGCTGCCATTCTTTGAGTAGCAGCTGAAAATATTGCCCCAAACTGTCCCTATCTGGTTAAGATGTCCCACAGCCTTTTACTAAGATGGTGTCTTCATCAATCCTCAGCCCAGGTGCAGTACTTTTCTGGAACTCCCACCACTGAAGCTTGAGAGGAGAATGTAAGCGCAAGGCGGGTGAGCGCTCTACCCACCCACTCATCCACAGTCCCTCAGACTAGCATGCAGATCCGTGCTTGGTTTGTTTCGTTGGTTGGTTTTGTCTTGAGACAGACTCTTGCTTTGTTGCCCAGCCGGAGTGCAGTGGCACAATCACGGCTCACTGCAGCCTCGACCTCCCAGGCTCAAGTGGTCTTCCCACCTCAGTCTCCCAGTAGCTAGGACTACAGGCACACGTCACCACGCCTGGCTAATTTTTCTGTTTTTCGTAGAGGGTTTTACTATGAAACAGAGACTTTACTATGAAACAGGTTTTACTATGCTGCCCAGTCTGGTCTCTAACTCCTGGGCTCAAGCGATCCTCTCATCTTGGCCTCTCAAAGTGCTAGGATTACAAGGGTGAGCCACTGCACCCAACCCTAGCATGCTTTTAGATTGTACACTCTAAAAATTAATGTTTGTTTCTGGGAGCAATGCATGAGCTAATATAACAAGTCTATTAATCAAATGAACTGACATAATTCCTGCTAACACATGTAGGAATATTGAAAAGGAAATTCAGCCAGGAAGATCTAAATCCACAACGAAGGACAAGATATTAAATTATCACATTGAAAAACATAATCCAGCCACCTGAAACAAGCAGTATGACCCAAAAGCCATTTTTCTAAATTTGTCTAAGGGTTTCTCCAGCCTTTCACTGTCCAATGTCATAGCCACTAGCCACATGTGGCTGTTTAGTTTTAAATTTTAATTAAATAGAATATAAAACTTAATCCTCAGCCATTATCTACATTTCAAGTGCT
Organism: Plecturocebus donacophilus; assembly: GCA_004027715.1. NCBI lineage: Eukaryota > Metazoa > Chordata > Mammalia > Primates > Pitheciidae > Plecturocebus > Plecturocebus donacophilus. The sequence goes on from PVKP010011428.1 coordinate 3,050, forward strand.
TAATAGACATATGTGGCAAGTGGCTACCATATTGGACGCATCCCTCTCATCAATACAATCCCACAGGGTGTGTGTGCTCCCCAAACTCCTCCCCAAACTTCCAAGTTACCAATTAAATACTGCAGGCTTCTCTGAGAGATGAGAAGACAGAAATAAGGAAATCTTTCATTTAGCCAAAAAAGCCATGTCTTGACAAGAAAAGATAAATATGAATAAAATTACAGGGCAATTAATAGAGAAGTGATCTCTTCCATCAGCATTTGGGACCATATAAAGTAGACAGAAAAGCATATAGAAGAGTAGTTTCTGAAACAACGCATGCATTAGGACTGGATCAGCACTTTCAAAAGTATATACTTTTTTTTTAACTTTTATTTTAAGTTCAGGGGTACAAGTGCAGGTTTGTTACAAAGGTAAACTTGTGTCTGGGGGGTTTATTTTATAGATTATTTCATTACCCAGGTATTAAGCCTAGTACCCATTAGTTATTTTTCCTGATATTCTCCCTCCTCCCACCTTCCACTCTCTGAAAGGCCCCAGTGTTTGCTGTTCCCCTATGTGTGTTCCTGTGTTCTTATCATTTAGCTCCCACTTATAAGTTACAACATGGTTTGGTTTTCATATCCTTAGTTTGTTAAGGATAATGGCCTCCAGCTCCAACCATGTCCCTGCAAAAGACATCATCTTGTTCCTTTTTATGACTGCATGGTATTCCACGGTGTATATACCTTTCAATGTAGATTACCTCAATTCCAGGAACAATCTTGTTACAGATTTTATCCTTTTCGAGAAAGTATAATGAAAATTGTGTCTAACAAAGTAACAAGATTCCTTTCTGTCTACATAGAGAAAATGTTCAGGATGTTCACGGCAGCCTACCTCACCCTGGAAAAGGGATGTGGGGATAATGAGAAAGATGAGTATGTTCAGTGTGGAGCATGCACATTTGCATGAAAAAGTAAATGTTACCTTGTGCATAACTACAACTGGTTGCCACAGATATTTTAGTTCTCAGTTTTAATAACGAGTGTCCAGCACAGAAAAACCTAGAACATAAAAGGGCCCAATACAAATTTACTGATTTAAAAAAAATAATATTTGTTTTGCTAAGAAAAGTAAAGCACCAATAAGAAATGAATCATACTTGCAATGAGATAGATAGATAGATAGATGATAGATAGATAGATAGATAGATAGATATGAAAAATAAACTAAATTTAAAGTCAAATAAAAATCCAATGTCAATGAGGTAAGAAATTGATGTTTGAGTCTAAGAAGTAAAGCTGGTCTTTATTTTGTCCACATTTTATTTTATCTGTGATAGGGCCTTGCTTGCTCTGTAGTCCAGACTGGAGTGCAGTGATAAAATCATGCCTTACTGCAGCCTCAACCACCTGGGCCCAAGTGATCCTCCTGCCTCAGCCTCCCAAGTAACTAGAACCACAGGCACATGCTACGATGCCCAACTAATTTTTAAATTTTTTGTAGAGATATGGTCTCTCCATGCTGCCCTGGGCTCAGGTGACCTTCCTGCTTCGGCCTCCCAAAGTGCTGGGACTACAGGCATGAGCCACCTTAGCTGGCCTGTCTTTCTCTTTTAATCCAGTTGTTTATTATTATTATTATTTATTATTATTATTCGAGATGGAGTCTCACTCTGTCTCCCAGACTGGAGTGCAGTGGCACAATCTCATTTCACTGCAACCTCCACCTCCCAGGTTCAAGTGATTCTCTTACCTCAGCCTCCCAAGCAGTTGGGATTACAGGCGTGTGACACCATGCCCCGCTAATTTTTGTATTTTTAGTAGAGAAGGGGTTTCACCATGTTGACCAGATTGGTGTCAAACTTCTGACCTCAGGTGAGATGCACACCTCAGCCTCCCAAAGCACTGGGATGACAGGCATGAGCCATCGCGCCCAGCCTGTTTATGCTTTTAACCAGTATCTATACTGGGTTACAATTTCTTTACCAGGTGAACTGATTCAAACCTTCATTCATACACAAAGAATCTGAATCTTTTGTGAATTAGCATAGAATGGTGCCAGTGTTTTAGTTAGCCTTTGCCAGCAGGCATGGCAGTATAAGAATTCAGGCCACGGGCTCTCTCACTTTCTACTTATATTCCTCCAGGGCCCTATTGTAATGGACCTTGGTCAGGCATCACTTTTTTGCAATGAGAAGAAGTCTACTCAAGCTAGTAGGCCTTCCTGGGATGAGAGAATCTTTACCATTCTGGACCATGCCAAAATGCTGAGGACAATATCCACATTCTTTTGAGGCTCTATTGCTTTCAAACCTACTTGCCAGAATTCATTTCTCTTCTAAACAGAGATCAGTTGGTTGTAAAGAACAGAAACTATCTCAGGTAACTTAAGTGAAGGAGGGTTTATTGTAAAGAGAATTGGCGGTTACCCCAGCCCCCAAAGTAGACTGTTGAAACAATTTATTGAGTCTGGAGCCCTTCCTGAATTAACAAAAGGGAGGATCCATTAAAGGATAATACAGATTATTTATTATTTCAATAGCTTCCCAGGAAAAGCAGGAAAGAAACTAGACCTCTTTTCTGCACAGTAATGGGGCCCACTAACTCTGGGGAAAAGTTAAGATGCCTTCTAATTGAGGAAATATATCCTTTTTCAATATGAGTCTAGATTGTACTCTCAAAAATGAATGTTTGTTCCTGCGAGCAGTGCATGAGCTAATATAGCAATTCTATTAATCAAATGAACGGACATAATTTCTGTTAACACATGTAAGAATATTGAAAAGGAAATTCAGCCAGGAAGATCTAAATTCACAACAAACTGCAATCTTGGAGGCTCTTATTCCTTCCCCACCCCCAACCCGCTCCTTTGCACACAATTTTGCAAGACTTGGATAAAAATAGGAATCATTTTAAACTGGTTAAAGTCCTGGGACCCTACCTCTGACTGGCACACTCAGACTGAGACACTTTGGTAAGGTTAAAAATGGTAAATGTGGAGAGAGAGAAAGAGCCAAGAAGTGAGATCCCTCCTTGTGGATAGGTGTGGGATTTTCCCAAGGAAATTGATGGCATTTCTAATAAAGAAAATTTTAAAAGGAGACCCATGGAGAAAGAAACGTTGTACATATAAAGGCCAGAGAGCTTATGAAGGATCTGGATCTGCAGGTAACCTCTCTTTGAGAAGCAAAGAAAAGGTCTAAGGAGTATTTTATTTTTTCCTCTTTGACATAGAATCATTCTTCAGAAATTGCCTCAACTCTTTAGTGAGGAAACCTGCATAGAACTACTTAGGCTGTTGGTAATTTTGAAAAGACTGGAAAGAGAGAACTGTAGAGGAAAAGAGAAAGATTTGCCCCAAACATCACCTCTGATTTACTGGAGAGAGATATTAAGCGAGTGATAATGTAACCACCCAATGAGTTTACTTTGCCAGCTGCCTAGACAGAGTTGATTTATCAAGACAGGGGAATTGCAATGACGAAAGAGTAATTCACGCAGAGCCAGCTGTGCGGGAGAGTTTTATTATTACTCAAATCAGTCTCCCCAGGTTTTAGGGGATCAGAGCTTTTAAGGATAATTTGGCGGGCATGGGCAGGTATGGGCTCCAAAAGTCTGGAGTGCTGATTGATGGGGCTGAAGATAAACTCATAGAAGGTGGAAGTGAGTTCTTCTTGCTGACTTCTGGGTGGGATGGCAGAACTGGCTGAGCCAGATTGTCAGTCTGGATGGTGTCTTCTGCTGCATCGGAATGCAGGGTCTGCAAAACGTCTCAAACACTGATCTTAGGTTAGCTAATTTGTTAGTTCTACAAAGCCAGACTGGTCCCCTGGCAAGAAGGGTTTTTTGGGGAAAGGACTATTATCCTTTTTGTTTCAGAGTTTAAACTATAAACTAAATTCCTTCCCAAGGCTAGTTCTGCCTACACCCAGGAATGAGCAAAGACAGTTTAGAGGTTAGAAGGAAGATGGGGTCGGTTAGGTCTGATCTCTTTCACTGACCTCATTTCCTAAGTTATGATTTTTGCAAAAGCGGTTTCAATAGCATCGAGCTCCTGATGGTGACAAGCCACACTGAGAGCAGTGAGAAAACATCCATGGTGAGAGGATAGCACTGCAGAGAAGACATATTCTCAAAGGGCAATAAGATGCTTTTGCATCTCCCTATAAATTAGAGCATGCTGCCCTCTAAAAGAGGAATTGGAGGAGGCTGGACATTCAAAGTGATCAAATATCATTTGGTTAAAATTAATTCTAACCCATATATATGTACAAATATATATAATTTATGTATTATACATCTATAAATATATATGTATATATATTTATATAGAGACAGGCTCTTACTATGTTGCTCAGGCTGGTCTCAAACTCCTGGGCTCAAGCCATCCTCCCACCTAAGCCTCCCAAAGTGCTGGGATTACAGGCATGAGCCACTGTGCTTCAAGTCCAAAGTTCCACACACTCTGCTATACTGACACCACACACCTCAGCATTTCCACATCCTTTCTTGCTGTCTCAGTTCTTCATGAATCTGGTGTCAAGGACAGCCCCTTTATCAATTTTCATAAAGAAACTTACTCTGAAGGTTTTGAGGGTTAGTCATGGGATATGTAATATGAATGTGTTGGGGCTCAGAAAATGATACCCCAAGTGAAGGCCTCAGAAGCAAAGTTTCTCTCTGGCTTTCTCCTGTCCCCATCTCTTACCCCTCATTCTCCCCCAAGGAAAGCCATAAAAACTATAATCCCAGCTGGGCATGGTGGCTCATGCCTGTGATCTCAGCACTTTGGGAGGCCAAGATGGGAGGATGACCTGAGGTCAAGAGTTCAAGACCAGCCTAGCCAACGTGGTGAAACTCCATCTCTACTAAAAATACAAAACTTAGTCAGGTGTGGTGGCACTTGCCTATAATCCCAGCTACTCCAGAGGCTAAGGCAGGAGAATCACTTGAACCCAGGAGGCAGAGGTTGCAGTGAGCCAAGATCATGCCATTGCACTCCAGCCTGGGCAACAGAGTAAGATTCCGCCTCAAAAATAAAACTAGCTGGGTATGGTGGCTCAAGCCTGTAATCCCAGCACTTTGGAAGGCCGAGGAGGGTGGATCACCTGAGGTCAGCAGTTCAAGACCAGCCTGACCAACATGGTGAAACCTCATCTGTACTAAAAATACAAAATTCAGCCGGGTGTGGTGGCAGGTGCCTGTAATCTCAGCTATTTGGGTGGCTGATGCAGGAGAATCACTTGAACCCAGGAGGCAGAGGATGCAGTGAGCAGAGATTATGCCACTGCACTCCAGCCTGGGAGACAGTGAGAGACTGTCTCAAAAAAAGAAAAACTATAATCCCTCTTCCCCAAGGTGGGCTACAGAAACAAGACTCCCTCTCCTCCAAAGCCAGCCATAAAACCTGAAAGTATCTTCTAACTTTACCCTGCCTTTCTGTGTAAGAGCTGCTTGTGAAGAAATCCCTGGCTGGGCATGGTGGCTCACGCCTGTAATCCCAATACTTTGGGCAGTCAAGGCAGGAGGATTGCCTGAGCCCAGGAGTTCAATACCCGCCTAGGCAACATAGCCAGACCTCATCTCTACAGAAAATTTTAAAATTAGCTGGGTGTATTGGTATGAGCCTGTAGTTACAGCAACTTGGGAGGCTGAGGCAGGGAGGATGGCTTGAGACTGAGAGGTTGAGGCTGCAGTGAGTCATGATCACACCACTACACTCCAGCCTAAGTGACAGAGTGACACCCTGTCTCTAAAGACAAAAGAAGAAATAAAGTGAGAAAAAGGGAATTATTTTTGAAAAAATAAAGAAATTTTCTGACCCATCTTGTTTAATAGGAGGTAGTAAGACCCCCATTCCAGAAAGGGTCCTGCCCCATACCTGAGAGGAAGGATTGCTGTACAAAGAGGCCAAGAATAATCTAAACATTTGCAGTCTGTTCCCAATAGGTCATACCCTTTTTGTTCAATAACACTGTTACACAGCTGTCCATTCTTCATTGAACCTAAGCATAAAAATGGATAGCTTTATTAGCCAGGCATGGTGGTATACACCAGCAATCCCAGCTACTCAGAAGCTGATGCAAGATTACTTGAGACCAGGAGTTTGAGGCTATTGTGAGCTATGATTGTGCCTCTGCACTCCAGCCTGGGCAACAGAGTGAGAGCCTGTCTCAAAAAAAAAAAAAAAAAAAAAAAAAAAAAAAAAAAAAAAAAAAAAAAAATTAGTTCTCCCTGTATTTTTGGGTCTGCATTCTGAAGTCTCCCATGTCATGGAAACGTATGATTAAATAAATCTGTTATGCTGTTCTCTTGTTAACCTGTCTTCTGTTACAGGAATGTTGGCTGTGACCCTCATGATTGAGAGGAAAGTGATTATCAGCTTTCTAACCCTACAAATACCACAGACCCTACCCACCACACTCTTACTCTCTTTCTTCCCTCCCTTTCCAGAGTAATCATCAAATAAATGCCTTTCCTTTCTCCTGCTGATGTTTTGTCCATACTCAGACCCCTTGACTTCTCAGCTTCTACCCCAAATGAGCTTGTTCTTCCAAAAATCTACAGTGCTCTCTTGAGCAAATCTGGTCAGTATAATTTCCTCCATCTCATAAATTTAGGGTCAAATGACCATCTCACAGAATCCCAGGACAAGAAAAGCCTGGGAAACTAGAACAAGGTTAGAGAGCCAGACTTCTCCCTCCAATTTTCAAGCCTCCTGACCCCTCCAGCCTGCTTCTGTCTATGCACCTGCTTCCATTCAGCTTCTCTTGAAGCTGGGCTTTCTGAGACTACTTATCAGCAATGCACATGGTATGATAATAGCCATCCCAATTCAGCTCATGTGCCTACCATCAAATGACAGCAGTCATTGTATTGTAGTTTAATTTCTTTTTTTGTGTGTGGAGGGAGACGGAGTTTTACTCGTCACCCAGGCTGGAGTGCAATGGTGAAATTTTGGCTCACTGCAACCTCTACCTCCTAGGTTCAAGTGATTCTCCTGCCTCAGCCTCCCAAGTAGCTGGGATTACAGGCGCCTGCCACCACAGCTGGCTAATTTTTGTATTGAGATGAGGTAACACTATGATGGCCAGGCTGGACTCGAACACCTGACCTCAGGTGATCCACCCACCTCGGCCTCCCAGAGTGCTGGGATTAGAGATGTGAGCCACCATGCCTGGCCTCATAGTTTAATTTCTTGAGCAATAAAGAGAAGGAGCATCTAACCAGTAGCCTTGGGTCAGATCTAATCAGCTGTTGCCCACAGGTAATGAAATAAGATGACAGTGGTAGATATGGCCCACTCTTATAGGATCTGTGGTCCAGGCAGGTGCAGAAGTTTGTCTAATCAAAGTAGCTAGTCTATTTATCCTCAGCGGTTGTTGGAGGATTTAAGGGCACCAATAAAAACCCTGTTTTCCTGTCCTAGTTCTCAACCAACTGAGAAATAAAGCAAAAGAATAAGGTAAAAAGAGGCTGGGTGTGGTGGCTCATGCCTGTAATCCCAGTACTTTGGAAGGCGGAGGTAAGTGGATCGCCTGAGTTCAGGAGTTCAAGACCAGCCTAGCCAACATGGCAAAACCCTGTCTCTACTAAAAATACAAAAATTAGCCAGGCATGGTGGCAGATGCCTGTAATCCCAGCTACTTGGGAGGCTGAGGCAGGAGAATCGCTTGAACCCAGGAAGTGGAGGTTGCAGTAAGCTGAGATCACACCACTGCACTCCAGCCTGGGCAACAGAGTGACTGCCTCAAAAAAAAAAAAAAAAAAGAAGAAGAAGAAGGTAATAAGAGATCCCCAAAATCACAATATTACTAATAAAATTCATATAGGCAAATGTGGCTATATCATTTAGCAAATGAGTCCCTTGATCCTGAACACCAGAAGTAGGGAGACTAACCCACCCACTCACATATGGCATAAGAAAATTATAGCTTCCCCCTTGATTTATATAGATGAATCGATATTGATCATGAGTTGCTTATTGTTAAAGTGGGTAATGGGTACATGAATCTTTATACTATTTTCTCTCCTATTTAAGTACTCTGCATTAAATAACTTTTGGGAGTAGATTCAATCATATACTAATATCTTCCCCCAATGCTCTCAGAGAGTTATCTGAAATGTTTTTTTTCCTTCTACAAAGTGTAGAAATTTGCAATGATGCCATCTCAGTCATTAGGCCTTATTTAAGGGATTTTTAACGCCCATCCAGCCTGCTCAAATTTTCCTATACAGTTCAATATACTGATTGAGCCCCAAACTCTGGCATCCCAGTGTACCCCAAGTGTATGTCTGTTGTGTTGTAGCTTCCAAGACTAAGGTGCTCTGACGCGTTGAGATGGCAGAAAGCAGCATTTTTCAGTCCTGTTACCTATGTGGCTGCTACCGGTGCATCTTGTTCAATAATGCCTTAAACCCAAGAAACCTGCTTCCTAGGGAAGTTTCTCCCTGTCTCTGCATTTGTTCCCACTAGATAATGACCATCACCAGATTCCTGATCTGAAAATGCTGTTGACACTTTGGAAACTAGGGCCACTATTAATAGGTTTTTCAACTATCCTGGTTTACCCTGAATGAAGGATTTTCAGTGCTAAAGCCAGAAAAACCAGGATGGTTGATCATCTGCCTCAGGCCCAATAAATACCATCAATAATTAGCCATGGGCTTTCTTAAGACACTGTCTTTTCTTGACTTTTGAATAGTCTAGGCCTTGAGTAGCAGCTCTTTCTGCCACTGGACATTTGTTTTACTACCCTATTTCTCTATATTTTATTTTGTGGCTAATAATTTAAACAGAAAATCAATGGGTTCTGCTTATGCCAAAGCACTCACTCTTCAAAAGTTTCCATCCAGAGTTGGATAAACCCACACAGAAGGTGTTCTCTCAACAGACCAGCATCTAACCTAAATCTAGACTCAATGCATCATTTTTCTTCCTGGTTCAATATTAATACATTAAATATTTATACATCAGGGACCAACACTTAGGTCCCTGATGTATAAATATTTAGACATATTTTCTCAGGACACAGGGAGTACTTAAACCTTTACATAGCAGAGATATGACATACAATAAGCTGTTACCTGGAAACTCCTAGTGATGCTTTGAGTATTTTACAATAATTGTTCTGGTCTTCCTCTCAACTCCATTAAGTTTTTCTGTAACTAGCTGGTGTATCTGTCCTCATCTTTAAGGAACAAGTCTCTGTTTGCTCATGCTATGATCTCCCTCATGCTCTCCCTCCCTCTCTCTCTCTCCCTCCCCAACCCGATTTTGAGATGTGGTACCTTAATAGTTTTCTATATCTAGATCCTTTTTGAAGGAGTAATTTAAGCCAGCATTGAAATCTATGCTTTTTTATCTGTTAGATTTATTTAGGACCTAATGACTGTTTCTGAGCTAATAATAACTCAGTCAGCTTGTTTTTCTGACACTCTCTTTAAGAGCAATTAAATCTAGTTGCATCTCCTTTTCCCTTTTTATTCATGTATCTTGGTCTTCTCAAGACATAATGAGAGCAGCACTTGAGCCTGAGATGAGCCATAAGAATTCCAGGTTATTCTCTCCATGGTTCCCTTTCTTGAATAAAGTCATTTCAGAACATTTTAATGGATCAAATTTGGAGCAGCCTACTTACACTGATGAATGCCACGACTAATAAATAATTGTTCGCACCCCACTCATATCTGAAGGATTCAGGGTGTCTTTTACAGATACAGGACTCTCTTTTCTCTTTGTTTCTTTTCCCCCTCTTCTCCTCTCTTTTCTCCTTGATTGAAGCCTGGCTTCAGCTGTCCCTACTTACTAAGGCACTGCAGCTCACCAGCCTCTCCATGGCCCTCACGTGGCTCATGCACATATCCTAACTCTGATGCCTGTGTAGTTCAAGAATAATCTACAGCACATTACACCCAAAGCTCTCACTTTTGCTAAAGTTATGCCTTTGCTGAGCCATCCCCAAACCCCGCCCACAGTGGCATCTGGCTAAGGCCTACCCTTTTGAATATTAAGGACACTCACGTGCACCTTGACGGAGTCATTTTGGCTGAATGCAGGCAAGACCCATCTACTGTTTCCCTAAAATCAGCCCAGAGCCCTGCCTCTATAAAAACAGATCCTACCTGTGTATAAAGTCTCAAGAGTTGTGGGGTCCCACCAAGGTGAAAGTCCCACCTGGTGCTAGGTGTGGTGGCTAATTCCTGTAATCCTAGCACTTTGGCAGGCCGAGCTGGGTGGATCATCTTAGGTCAGGAGTTGGAGACCAGCCTGACCAATACGATGAAACCCCATCTCTACTAAAAATACAAAAATTAGCCAGGTGTGGTGGTGCGCGCCTGTAGTCCCAGCTGCTCAGTAGGCTGAGGCAGGAGAATTGCTTGAACCCAGGAGGCAGAAGTTACAGTGAGCCAAGATCACGCCACTCTCCTCCAGCCTGGGCGACAGAGCCAGACTCCTTCCCCCCCCCAAAAAAAAAAAGTCCCAACTCACTGGCAATGAAAATCTGAAACTTCCTGCTCAGTTACAACTGATGAAAAACCAATTACATCCATTAAAAAAGTCTTCTGGCTTAATATAAGCTTCCACAAAACCACTGCAAACACAAATGCATGTTTGCTCAAATCCAAACCCCAAACTGGCTTCACCAAAAGCCTCTTAACATATTAGTTGGGTCTCCAAATTTCACTCCCTGTTTATTTTTTAAGGCTCCTGTTCCAGTGAATCAGATGTTGAAGTTGTGTGGATCCTCAATAAATGGCACATCTTTCCCTCTCCTGAGTTTGACACCAAATAAAAGGTAGAAGCCAATAATCATTTTTACGACTGATAAAATTAATATTAGAAAGATGGCTTATATCGTTAGATAAAATAACTTTCTAATAGTGAATTTCAGAAATAAAGAGAGCTTTACCTACACAAGGCAAGTCCCTTTAGAATGTCCTCAGTGCATGCTTTCAAGGTCAACCTGGATCCCAAAGAGACAGTTGGGAAAGCTGAGGCAATATGCTCAGTTTGTTCTTCCCAAATATGTCATTTAGCTCAGTCATTGACTTCTCCTCTGGGGAGGGAGGCCCGTATTGTTACTCTAGAAGAGCTCCCTCCATATGAAATGAACCATTGAGAGTGAAGAAAAAGCACTTTTCTCCAGTAGTAGTCAAGATTAACCATCCTAGTGGATACAGAAAATGTGGGATATATTCAGCCTTTATAAAGAAGGAAACTCTTTTATTTGTGACAACATGGAGAAACCTTGAAAACATGTTAAGTAAAATAAGCCAGACACAGAAAGACAAAAATATTGCATAATTCCAGAAATATGTAGAATCTTTTTTTTTTTTTTTTTTTTGAGACAGAGTCTTGCTCTGTTGCCCAGGCTGGAGTGCAATGGCGAGATCTTGACTCACTGCAACCTCTGCCTCCCGGGTTCAAGCAATTTTTCTGCCTCAGCTTCCTGAGTAGCTGGGATTACAGGTGCCTGCCATCATGTCTGGCTAATTTTTGTATTTTTAGTAGAGACAGAGTTTCACCATCTTAGCTAGGATGGTCTCGAACTCCTGACTTTGTGATCCACCTGCCTCGATCTCCCAAAGTGCTGGGACTACAGGTGTGAGCCACTGTGCCCTGTTAGAATCTTTAAAATGTCAAACTTATAGAAGCAGAGAGTAGAATAGTAGTTACCAGTGGCTGGAGCTAGGGGTCAGGGGCGGTGGGCAAGCGGGGAGATTGGGGAGATGTTGATCAAAAGGCACAAAAGTTTCCTCCAGTTAGACAGGAAGAATCAGCTCAGAAGATTTATTGTACAATATGATGACTACAGTTAATGTATTATACATTTGAAAATTGCTAACAGTAGATTATACTTTCTCACCACAGAAAAAATATAAGTATTTCAAGTAATCAATATGTCAATTAGCTCAATTTAACCATTCTACAGTGTATTCATATATCAAAACATGTTATACTCTAAAAAATCTATACCATTTATATTAGTCAAAATTAATTTCTAAAAAAGATGAATTATCCTAGATAACAGCAGGACATCTTTTTTCCATTTCTGCCTGTGTCATGAGAAATGTGAAATGACCAGTTTCCAATTTCCAATGTAATGGAATCATTATTACAGGCCCCTAGTGAAAATCTCTCTTACTTTGTTTTTTGTTTTGTTGTTTTGTTTTGTTCTTGTTTTTGTTTTACTTTTAACCCTGAGAAGCTAAATGCTTTGGTAGTAAAAGAATCTTAGTTAGAGAAAGACAGCATTTTGAGAATGATTATTAAAGAATAATTATGAGTGGTAACGCTCCCAGCTCCAACTCTTTTTTTTTTTTTTTTCTTTTTCCTGGAGATGGAGTCTCACTCTGTCACCCAGGCTGGAGTGCAGTGGCACAATCTTGGCTCACTGCAACCTGTGCCTCCTGGGTTCAAGTAATTCTCCCACCTCAGCCTCCCGAGTAGCTGGGATTACAGGTGTCCGCCACCACGTCCAGCTAGTTTTTTGTATTTTAGTAGAGACGGGATTTCGTCGTGTTGCCCAGACTGGGCTCAAACTCCTGACCTCGTGATCCACCCACCTCGGCCTCCCAAAGTGCTGGGATTACAGACAGGAGCCACTGCGTCTGGCCCCATCCCAACTCTTAATCCCTGGACCTATATATTCTGATTTGGAGACATGAATATATTAATCTGTCAGACAGCATAAATAATCAACAGCAAGACAAGATGTCTAACAAGAAATTGTCCCCAGCTGAACATACATTTCTCTATAATGCCAGCAACTTCCCCCCACCCCCACAATGGGGTCTATATTAGCTTCCTAGTGCTGCCATAAGAAAGTGCCACAAAATTAATGGCTTAAAACAACAGAAACATATCGATTTGTTATCTCATGGTTCTAGAAGCCAGAAGCCCGAGGTCTCAGCAAGGCACTCTCTCCGAAGGCTCTAGAGAGGCTCATTCTTTGCCCCTGGTAGCTCCTAGCAATCCTTGTCATTCCTTGGCATGTAACTGCACCACTTCAATCTATGTCTTCATCTTCACAGGTTCTTCTTTCCTCTGTATCTGAGAGTGTTCAAATCTTTCTCCTTCTGGAGACACCAGTGATTGAGTTCAGGGTCCTCCCTAATCCATTATGACCTTATCTTAATTTGATTACACCTGCAAAGACTCTATTTTCAAATAAGGTCCTCTTCAAAGGTACCGGGGTTAGGACTTCAACATACCTTTTTGAGGAACACAATTCAGCCCACTCTAGGTCCCATAATGAAATCAATGAACAGCACAGACACTGGTTCTTTGTCTTACTTCTTTTTCTATGAATAAATTTCTTGACAGAACTGTGATACATTAATTACAAAAGTGGACTCTTAGGCTGGGCGTGGTGGCTCACACCTGTAATCCAAGCACTTTGGAGGCCAAGGCGGGCAGATCACCTGAGGTCGGGAGTTCAAGACCAGCCTGAGCAACACACTGAAACCCTGTCTTTAAAAAAAAAAAAAAAAGTGGACCCTATCCTTTCCCTGGCCTCCTTGTATCCATACCCTTTGAAATGTGACTTTTCAATCCTTCTGTCAAGAAGGAGAGTCTATTTCCTCATGCACTGAATCTAGGCTGCCCTTATGGTTTGCTTTGGCCAATAGAATGCAGCAGAAGCATCATCATGCTAGTTCTGAACATAAGCTTCAAACTTCTGGTGTCTCTTTTGGAACCCTGACCCTGCCATGTAAATAAGGCCAGGTCAGCTTGATACTTGATGAGCCACATCTCCCAGTCTCCTGTGTCACTCAGCCAACAGCCAGCCAACCACCAGACATGTGAGTGAGGCCATCCTAGACCAGTCAACCTCCAGCTTATCAATCTGGTAACCCACAGATTCATAGGCAATAATATATGGTTACTGTTGTAAGCCGCTGTGTTTTGGGATGGTTTGTTATGCAGCATTAAGTAACTGGTAACAAGATACAACCATGTATATGATTCCATGACAATTCCTAAGACTTTCAGTAAGTTCACAGATGTCAGTGCTGGCAGGAGTGTGACAAACGGAGAAGAAACACCCAAATCCAAAATAAGTGTCTATTCCAATGAGGACAAATGTCTGCCACCTATGTAATGAAACATGTCTGAAAACAATCTAGCTGGTGCCATTAGCTGGCTGATCCATTAAATTATGGTCTCATTAAGAGTTTGTCACTGTTAATTGGCAATTTGCATATTTGGCAGTGGCAGTAGTGAAATATGACATGGCCAAAAAAATTCTATTATGAGCCAAAACCTAGTTAACATCCCTAATCTCACTGCCAATTTATTCATGAATTCACTGGGCAGAAAGTGGGAAGTTTAGAAAAGAAGACTTGATTGATGTACCAGATGCAGCCTTTGGTCCCAGCCCACATCTTCTTGGCTTATCTCTTTCTCCAGCCAGTTGATCAGGAAGCAGGATGGCAACTAGTTTCCTGTAGAGGGAAATCTGTCAGCAGTTTCACTCAGCTTCACTTTTTGCCTAGGGTACACTCCTGCATACAGAAAATGTGAGGCTGCTAATACCCCAGAGGCAACCCTTGACTAAGAAAGGGTGGGGCCAGAAGATACACAAATGCAGGCCAGGCATGCTGGCTGTGCCTATAATCCTAGGACTTTGGGAGGCTGAGGTGGGAGGGTCACTTAAGCCTGATAATTCAGAATTACAGTGAGCTACGGTCACTGCTTTACAGCCTACAGCCTCTTTCCCGACAGAGCAGAAGGACCTTTCTCTAAAAATAAAATAAATAAATAAATGCAAGGAACATCTTACACTTGTTCTCAGAAGATCCGTCAGATAGAGCTCAGTTACTCACAAAAGTGATTAACTCTAATATATACCTTGCATTAGTTCTTCCCAGTCTGACAAAATCACCAGACACAACCCAGAAATCAGTGTAAACCTGTCCCAAGGAAATGTGTTATTCCAGGCAGTATAAAAGTTGGGGTTCCCTTCCTCTGCCCATTTCTGTCTGGTGGCTATGCAGAGCTATCGGCACATCAGGCTTGAGTCTTCTCTTCTGTCAACAGGGCCTGGATGGAAATTGAGGGAGGCTGGCATGAGTTCTCATTCATTTTAATGGTTCCATAATATTTCATTATAAGGAATATGTAATCACATTTTATGTAGCTAATTCATGGTATTTTTGTTGCTACAACAAAGCTGCAATGAATGCCCCTTAATAGTCCCTCCATCACCTCAAAAAACGTAGATAATCCAGTGAAAGAAATTGATGTTAAGCCAGTAATTATGAAAATAGTTACTTAATTGTCATTGTGATGTACGCTATGAAAGAAAAGCACTAAATGCTGTGACAGGACATTATACATAGACTAACCTCATGGACTTGAGGGTGAGTCAAAAAAAACCACCCTGAGGAAATGACATTTAAGACTGGAAAGACAAGTAGAAGTGAATCGGGCCAGTGGGTGGGAAGGAAGTGCAGATGAGGCAGAAGGAGCCAGCATGTGTGAAGGTGTCAGGTGGAATGCGCATCAGCAGGGCAGCACGTGTACGAGTGCACACAGGCAGAAAGGTTAGCCCTTTGGGGAGGTGCTAGCAGTCCTGCCTGCCTGATGTTTAGGAAGAGGTGGGGAAAGGTTGACGCAACTGTGAAGTACACCATAGGGGGCCGCTGGAGGATTTTAAGGAAGGATTTCCTAAATCTCCCTCTGGAGGGTGACCTGGCGAGAGATAAGGCTTAACATAGGAAAACCAGGCAGGGACAGAAGTAGCTGTGTGGCCTTAGACAAACCACATAGCCTCTCTGAGCTCCAGTTGCCTCATCTGAAATTAGGGGTAATGATTCCTACCTTAGAGAGTGCTGTTATGATTATTGAGATGAAGTATTACAAATGTTCGATGTTTAGTAAACATTAATATTTACTATTTTTCCACATTCCTTGTTCTCCCGTACTTTTCACATCTACTTTGACACAAAATCCTACTCATCCTCCCTCCTAAACACCCCTCAGATCTGTTTTCTTTTCTCTAATGCCCTTCTTTATTTAACTCTCATAAATTCTAACTTGGTTGCCTAGTTGGGTTTCTGCCTGCAGTCTGTCCCTCCTCTAATTACAACTTGGCTACAAAGTAATTAAACTGAAACTGGAATATTTCCTATGCCTGTTGAAAATTCTTCTGATTCTTCATCTGTTTAAGGACCATGACGAAAGCCCTACATATAGGTACAAGACTCTTAATGATCTTCCCCCATATCCATACGTCATTCGTCCTCCTTACCATCCTCCCAGCCCACCCCTATACTGTTCCCTATTTCCTAGATGTTTTGGACCACACACCCCAGGCTCTCTCACATACCCCACACCCTTACTCACACCTTTTGCTCCTGCCCCAGATACCTTCCCTCATTTGTGCCTCACAAATAAAATCCCTGTTCATGCTTTGAGACCCTGCTTCAACGTCAGCTCTTCCTCCTCACATGTTCACAACCTCCTCAAATTATATACTTAGACTTTCCCTGGGCCTCTGAAGCATCGTGCATATCTTTGTTTTACAGTCCTTATCACAATTATTGTAATTATTTTATTTATATTAATTTTCACCTCCGACAACATGGGCTTTTAAAAATATCGAGCTTGCTTAATCCCCCTTGTATCCTCAGTACCTAGCTCAAATGCTATCATATGTTGGATGTACACTTGCTGGAAAAAAAAAAATGTATGAAGGAATCCAATATAAAAAGTCTGTGATAACAGGACTTGGCCTTGAGGTGGCCTGTGCTTAGGGGATCTAAGCCATCAAGCCTGGTTCTCCCCTGACTCCAAGGAATCTGGTGAGAGGGGCAACTAATTTCCTCTCTCTCTCACTTCTCACCTGCTTGCACCTGGGCCCCATCTTGGGACCTAAGCCAGCTGCCCCTCCACATGTGAGGTTGCAGTGCCATCTACTGGTATCTGTAAGACCTGCAGATCAGGCCGAAGGAGAAAGAGGAAGAATAGAATTAAGGACCACTGTGGTTTAATCATGCCATGGAATCTCAGCTACCAGATCCTACACTGGGCAGTTTGTCCCACCTATGTGAGCCCACATTTGCTAGGAGATGCCCATCATTCATACTTCCGGTTGACTGAATATCCTGAGTCATGTCTCAGTGTCCAGAGCCCTTTCTTCAACCCTCTCAGAGCCAGGGCCCCCACCCTCAGTTTTATCAGGAGCTGGTGACCCTAACTTGGTGACACAAGTGTCCTCCGTGGCCCACTCAGCAATAGAGGCTCTCACTCAGGAACCACTGATCACCCATAAGAATTTGTGACAGGACCCTCTCCTTCAGGCTTTGGTGACCAATGCCTCCACCCAGGCCCTTTCTAAGTAGGACCCCAACTCAGACCCCTCAGTGATCAGGAACTTTTCTGCAGGTCCCCAATGACCAGAACATCTTGTTTAGGCTCTTCGTGGACCAGAGCCCACCCTCACCCCGGTCAGTAACTAGGAACCCTCACTGAGACAACTCAGCAGTGGTGCCCCAGCTCAGACCCCTCAGTGACCAGGGGTCTCCTTCACAGGCCTCCCGGGGACCCTTGCTCAGACCCCTCACTGACCAGGGGTCTCCTTCACAGGCCTCCCGGGGACCCTTGCTCAGGCCCCTCAGTAACCAGGGTCCTCCCTGAGCCCATCAATGATCAGGGTCCTCACTCTGCTTCTCTGTGAGCTGGGGACTCTCACTCAGATTTCTCTAGTTTTCATTCAAGTTTCATTGACAGGGACCCTCCCTCAGACCTCTCATCAGAGATGGATTCTTCAATAGGCTGATAAGAAAGAGTTAATGGCATTTACAAAGGCAGAAACAACAAAACAGGAAAAAAATTATTTTAAGATTTCAATATTTGCAAAAAAGCATCAATGTAACCATCATGGGATACACTTTATCAACTTTCTTTGTGCTTATTTTATGGCTTATACTATTTTATTTTGAATAACAGGTAGAAACCAACCATAATCTTTAATGTGTTTAGACCTTTAACAGTCTTGATCAGCCCCATTCCTCAGGGACCCTGACCACCACTCAGAGCTCCATGACCGAAAGTCTTTAATTAAGGTCTAGTGAGCATAACAAGACCTGGGCACATCCCTTCAGGCCACCCAACTGCCTTCCGCTTCCCTCTGCTCCCCCGAGAAGCTGTTGGAGCCTCTTATCTCCAGGGTTCTGCCTTCTGCTTCATCCCTGAGCCCTTTGTCCAGAGAGGGGCCACAGCTGCGCCCAGGTCTCGTGAAGAGGTGTGGGCCCTGCTGTACTAATTGGCGCAATCCCAGAGTTGTCCCCCAAAAGGCCGGGTTTGGCCACCTCAGCCCCAGCCCACGTACATCAGGGGTGATTAGCAATAACCCTCCAAAATGCTTCTGCCACACGCTAATCCACATGAAGCTTGTAACATAAACAAACCAGCTTCCACTTTTACCCCAAATCCTCTGGGAACTTAGTACAGGGTCTGAAGTAAATACAAATTACAGGAAAACTTGGTGGGCCAGATATAGGAAATTGTGATTCACCATCCTTCCTCCTGTCTCCCCACTCTAACTCCCGGCCATTTTTTCTTCTTTGTTTTGACTCATGCTGGGCTCCCTGCACTTGATTGAGCTGCCCATGGAGTTCCTTTAAACATTAACCTCTGTTCTTGTTTGCCAACTGCCCCTAAGGCCTGGTTTTTTTTCTCTACAAACATAACCTTTAGCATTAAGGCCTTTTTTCAGAAAAAACAAAACCATCCCATTTATCGAAAGCGTAACATGTCAACCATTCAGTCAGTGCCTTCATTCATTCATTCATTCTTACCACACATCTTTATTGAGCTTTGCTGTGTATTGAGCCTTGTGCAAGGTGTTGGGGAAACAACAGTGTATAAAATACAATTCATATCCTTGTAGAACTCACCCCCAATTAGGAGACACTGTTGTTAGACAAACTATATGATTATTTATTTAACAGAAAATGTGATACAGATGGCCGGCCGTGGTGGCTCATGCCTATAATCCCAGCACTTTGGGAGTCCAAGGCGGGCAGATCATGAAGTCAGCAGTTCGAAACCAGCCTGGCCAACATGATGAAACCCCGTCTGTACTAAAAATACAAAAATTAGCCTGATGTGGTGGTGCACACCCATAGTCCCAGCTACTTAGGAGACTGAGGCAAGAGAATCACTTTAGCCTGGGAGGCAGAGGTTGCAGTGAGCTGAGATCGTGTCACTACACTCCAGTCTAAGTGACAAAGTAAAAAGAAGAAAGAAAGAAAGAAAGAAAGAAAGAAAGAAAGAAAGAAAGAAAGAAAGAAAGAAAAGAAAGAAAGAAAGAAAGAAAAGAAAGAAAGAAAGAAAGAAAGAAAAGAAAGAAAGAGAAAGAAAGAAAGAAAGAAAGAAAGAAAGAAAGAAAGAAAGAAAGAAAGAAAGAAAGAAAGAAAGAAAGAAAGAAAGAAAGAAAATGTGATACATGTTACAAAGGAGATGGACTTAATATTCATCTAGGCCTGCGACTACATGCTCTGGGTACTATAAAATAAGTGGAAAAGGCATAGATCTGTCAAAGATTCAAAATCAACATGGAGAGCCAACCCGGAGCTCCTGCTAGGGAGGGGAGAGTTAGAGAAATCTCTCACTCTCCAGTTTTTAAGAATATCTCAACAACTCTTGAGGACTGGAAAACATAAAAGTGTTGGGTAAAGACACCCAGAAAACAGGGCCAAGGTGCCAGGGCTGACATATTGGACTAGCACAAACAGATCAAACAAGAAGGTAAACTGTGTTTAGAAAATGTTGCAGAGTGCTGCTGGTGGGCTGGCCAGAGATTGGAAGACAGGAAAGGCAGAATTTCTTCGAGTCAGAGCAAAGAGCGTACAAGCTTCACAGAAAAGTGCGTTTGTTAGCTCATTTATTCAATCATTACTTCTTGATTTATGTCAGGCACCGTGCTGGACACTAAAGATACAGTAATTAACAGAAAAGTTTATTTGTGAAAATAGACATGTGAACAGATACACAATAATCCCCAATAACTGCTATCAAAATATATGCATGAGGCTTAACAGTGACACACTACCGAGTTACCCCTATAATAATGTCCCCCTGACTAACTGGGGGGAGGAGCGAGTGGCATTACAGCCAGCACTCAGGAATGGCTTCTCCAAAACCTGTGCTGCACGTGCACCAGCAGCGGTGGGAAGATTGCTGACACACCAATTGTCTTGTCATTTTCAAGTCATCGCATTGCTTTGAAATGTAACAGTTATTTTTGCCATTGGCTTTGATTTCCTGCCAAAATTCTTCCAGGGTTTAGATAAAATTGGGTTTGACCTTTGAGAGTGTGTATGAATATGGATGTCATCCATTGCATGTGGGTGGTGGAGAAAAGATTGAGAATGGCCACCGTGCACGGCTGAGGATGAGTCACAATCTTTAGACCAGAAAGGGAGCTGAGTGGGAGGCCTGACAGGAGAGAATTGCAAGTATGAATCGGGACTTTTGGCCCTGAGGCAATAATGATGTCAGGACATCTCTCCAGTGTGGCCTTCCAGTGAGATGCCCCGATCTAGCCAGGCCTGGAACCTGTGGAGTGGTCCCGGAAAGCCCAGTGGCGGGGTCTTTTTATCATGTGATCCAAATGCTGTGCTTTGGAAATTTGACGTAGGTGACCTATTTATATTTTATATTTTCTCTTCCTCTCTGTTCTGCAGAAAAACTTTCATAACATGCCATTTATATCTGTACTTTCTTCAATGAATATGTATTGCTTGTTTAATTTTTTAAAGATACGGATTCAAAGCAATACAGATAAAGAAAAGACCCTAAAATGAAAATGCCAGTTCAAGCTGTGTTCAGAGGAATCAAAGTTTTGCTCACATTTTGAGGAAAGCTGTAAAAAAGGAACAGACCAACTCCAATTAGGAGTTGAGGGCAAGGGTGGGCAAGCAGTTGGCTTTGAAGTCAGAAAACTCTGAGCCTGCTGGGGAAAGAGGTAGGGATAGGAATGGGAAGTTCAAGGTCCTTGCCCTGCTCCCCATGGCACAGAATCCTCCTTCCAGAACTCCCCTCTGCCACACTTCCCTCAGTTTCACAGAGGTATGCCTCCATGAGTAAAGTTGTTTCCATTACTGACAGATTATGGTGGCCCAAGAGACATTTAGAATCCAGCTGTAGGCCTCAGAAGCTCTGCAAAGTCAGAGGGGACGCAGGAGAGGCCAGTAGGCAGGGAATGCCACACACATGTGAGCATCTCTTCCCTCCATCTCTTTAAAGTCTATCTTCAAGAACAAGCCCACACTCCACCTCCCCTGCGAAATCCTGACTCTTCGGCTACCCCTGACCTCTCCTTCCTGAAGTTCTTTAATTATGAAGATTAGGCACCATTTTATGTCTTTCTTCTTTTGGAAGCCATCTGATCATGCATTTTGCTTGCCTATCAGTGCCTCCGTGTATTCTTTTAAAATCAGTTTACAGGAGTCCTTGATGCAGCTGACTGCAAATATTTTCCTAGTTTGTTTGCCTTTCTTATTTTGCTTAACTTTTTTTTTTTTTACATGTTAAAGTTTAAAATACTTCTAGAGCCAAGTCAGTTAATCATTTCCTTTGTGCTCACTTCTATTGCTTCTAAGATGGAAACATTACTTCTTTCCAGAGATTTGATAAATATTTTAGCATTCCTGGAAATTTTTTTTAAAAGCTCTTTAGTTCATCTGGAAAGTACGTGGTATACAATGTGAGAAGAAGATCTAGACTGACCTGATGCTAACCAGTTTTCCTAGAACTTTGTATTGAATAAATGTCTTGGCCAGATGTGGTGGCTCACACCTGGAGTTCTAACACTTTGGGAGTCCGAGGTGGGTGGATCACCAGGAATTTGAGATCAGCCTGGCCAACATGGTGAAACCCCATCTCTACTAAAAAACAAAAATAAAAAAAATTAGCTGGGCGTGTTGGCAGGCACCTGTAATCCCAGCTACTCCAGAAGCTGAGGCAAGAGAATCACTTGAACCCAGGAGGCAGAGGTTACAGTGAGCTAAGGTCACGCCATAGCACTCCAGCCTGGGCAACAAGAAAAATGTATTCCTTTCCCAATTACTTTTTTTTTTTTTGACAGGGTCCTGCTCTGTCACCCAGGGTAGAGAGCAGTGCTGAGGCTGGGCCTGCTGGCTCATGCTTGGAATCTCAGCACTTTGGGAGGCTGAGGTGGGCAGATCACAAGGGCAGGAGTTCGAGACCAGCCTGGCCAACACAGTGAAATCCTGTCCCCACTAAAAATACAAACATTAGCTGGGCATGGTGGCAGGCACCTACAATCCCAGCTACTCAGGAGGCTGAGGCAGAAGAATTGCTTGAACCCGGGAGATGGAGGTTGCAGTGAGCCAAGATCCCACCACTGTGCTCCAGTCTGGGTGACAGAGCTAGACTCCACCTAAAAAATAAAACAAAATAAGTAAATAAATAAATAAAAAGTTTATTTTTACAAACTGGGTTCATATTTTGTGTCTTTTTAAGTTTTTGGTTTGCTAGCAATTTAGTTGCATTTTACAAGTGTCAGTCTGCAATGGATGTGAAATGCAAATTTTTTAAATAAAATTGGTCTTGTCACCACAGATAGTTTGAAAAGCACTTGCTTTGTACACTCTGTATCCCCCATGGAAATTGTCGCCATGATTGCTATGAATTTTGATTACAAATACTCGTTGATGATGGCCAAACCCACAGGTGTGAGTTTTGGAACTAGTTGTTTCATATTGTGGATAAAGTCACAGCCCAGGGGCCCTGTCTGGTCTCCAATACAGGGACATTTCAGGATTCTGTTGTGTACTCAATACCGTCAGTCACATCCCAGCTGGTGCACACCAGATACCATCACAGCTCAGGGCCAAGCAAGGGCTGTGACAAGCCCCTGGGAAGTGCCAGTATATCCAGATTGACAGGACAGGCCCTGGGTTGTTCTGTACATGGAGGTTCCTGGGACGTGCCATTATTTGAAGGATGCCAGAGCCCTGCTCTGTGATTATATCTGGGGTATGACAAGGCCCTGGACTGTGACGTGGTTCTGGAATGTGGACGGGCCCTATGAGAGAGGTATTGAGTTATGGGCTGTGACAAGTTCTGGCTGTGCCAGGGTACAGACTCTTAATTCCTTCTGGAATACTGAGAGTGCTGGGAAATGACAGCTTCATGTTCAGGGTACATCCTGGTTTGTCTTGGATATGTGGTGTGACAGGAACAGCTGCATCGGTCTGGGGGTGGAAGTGTATCTGGGTATGTTGGGCCACATTTCCAGTAAAGTTTGCTCTGAGCTCCAGCGCTATTGACCAAGCCCATCCTGCCTTCTGAGGTATGGAAGGCACTGAGGCCTCCTGACCCACAGCACAGCATTCTCTGCTTCCTGAGCGTCTGCCGTGGGCCATCACCTTAGAGAGTTTGATCAAGGTCTGTCTTACCACACCCCCTCCCAAATTCTCGCAGCTCCCAAAGCTGCTGGAAGCGGCACCTGAGCCCGTCTCCACCGAGCTGCTTCACCCTAAGGACTGCCTGCCGGCTGCCCACTTCTCATCATGCGAGGCCACAGTGCCATCTGCTGGCTATTGCGAGCCATGCTGGTCAGGTCGGGAGGGCACAGGAGCATGCTGGGCTGACAGGCAGTTCAGGAATAACAGAGGTGGCCTTTCCCTAAGCCCCCAATGCAGAGCCTCTCATTCAGACTTCAGTCACCAGAGCTGCCTGCTCAAGTTCTGTAGTGACTTCGGCCTCCAGGTCAGTCTCCTCAGGAATCAGGGCCCTTCATGCAGCCCCCAGTCACACCCCCAGTGACCAGGGCCCCTCAGTCATGTCGCCAGTGACCAGGGTCTCTTTCTAAGATTCTCTAGTGACCAGAACCCCTCATTCAAGCTCCATGGTGGTGAGGACACCTCACTTAGGCTTGGCTTCACAATCAGGTTATTCAATGACCAGGACCTATAGCTCTTGACCCCCAAAGACCAGGGCCTCTGAGTCACGGCCCCATGACCAGGGCCCTTCAGTGGCCTAAAGCCCCCTCCTTTAGGACCCTCTGTGCCTAGATAACTAAAGACCATTACTCAGTGGACATAAGGAGTGGTGTTTGGGGGGCTCTTTGATCCCCAAGAGCTGGGCAGGTCCCATCTGTTTCCTCCGTTTATCTTCCCCCTCCCACTGTTCTCCAGAGAGGCCTCTGGTCACCGGGGCGTTCCATTTTGTTTTGCCTGTGCTCCTGGGTCCTTGCTTCAGACATGGCCACAGCTGTGCCCAGGTCTCATAATGAAGGTGATCTCTGTTGGGTTAATTAGTCCCATCTCAGGAACTCTGGCCCAAGAAGACTAGATTCGATAGCATGGCAGCCCACCTGGGCCTCGCATCTGCTGACCTTCTAACACCAGACCACACACCCCTGTGCCATCTCACTGCCTCCCATAGGCAGGGTTCCCATCGCATCTATCTCAGGCCATATTACCCAAAGGCCAAATGCTTCCAGTCCCAACATCCCACCAGTCCCTGGCACCTGTCCCAGATACCAAGTACGACTCTTCTCATTTTCCTTTTCTTCCAGATCTCAGCCCAATCCATGTCCTACCCTTCTCAGCCCCCATCCCACTCGGGTTCATTTACTTATTCAAACACACATCAAATGAGCATCTACATATTAGAATTCTAGTAGGGGTATGGGGTCAGTGTACAGGGACAGCAGCATAAAAAAGGCATTTTGGCTGAGGTTCAAAGGATGAATAGGAGTTTGCCAAAGGGTCAAAGGACAGGAAGTTATTTGTGGAGAAGAAACTGCATATACAAAGGTATAGAGGACCTTGGTCACCCATGTGGTTGGAGCACTAAGTGAAAAAGGGGGAGGGAGGGAGAAAAGAGACTTGAACAGGGAAGCAGGGAACAACAGATGGAAGATCTTGTAGCTGAGCTAAGAAGTATGAATGTTTTCCTCCTAGGATGGAAAAACACAGAACTTGAAGTAGGAAGTTATAATTTCAAAAAAGAAAAAGCGACATTTTTCTAATTAGAAAGATCAGGTTAGCCCTATAATCCCAGCACTTTGGGAGGCCAAGGCAGGTGGATCACCTGAGGTCAGAAGTTGGAGACCAGCCTGGCCAACATAATGAAATGTCGTCTCTACTAAAAATACAAAAAATAAATTTTCCAGGCGTGGCGGCACACACCTGTAATCCCAGATACTCAGGAGGCTGAGGCAGGAGAATCACTTGAACCCAGGACGTGGAGGCTGCAGTGAGCTGAGATCGTGTCACTGCACTCCAGGCTGGACGCCAGGGTAAAAAAAAAAAAGAAGAGAAAAGAAAGATCAGGTTAGTGAGCATTTTGGAAGATGAATTGGAGAGGGGCAAAAGTAGACACAGGGAGACTAGTCAGTCTACCTAGTCAGCCCACAAGCATTTCTTCAGTTCTGTAGTGGGTTAAACAGTTGCTTCCCCTACCTCAAAAGTTATGCCCATGTCCCAGAACCCGTGAATGTGACCTTATTTGGAAAACAGAACTTTAAAGATGTAATCAAGTTAAGGATCTCAGGATTCTTGATTATCTGATGGTCCCTAAATCCAATGGCAGGTGTCCTTATAAGAAACACACACAAGAGAAGACCACTGAAGACAGAGGCAGAGATTGCAGTGATGTGCCACAAGCCAAGGAATGCCTCAGAACCAGAAAAGCAAGAGGATTTTTCCCTTCAAGCCTTAGAAGGGAGTGTGGCCCTGCTGACGTCTTCACTTCAAATCTCTGGCCTCCAGAACTATGAGAATAAATTTCAGTTGACTTACGCCACCAAGTTTGTGTCAATTTGTTAGAATTCTAGGAAACTAATACACATTCCTACCAGGTACCGTGGTAGACACTGGGCCTATAATAATGAATACAGTAGATAACGTTCCCTGCCCCCTTCAGTCTTAACAGTAAGCAAATTTATTCATTCACTCACTCAACAAATATTTATTTGGCACCCGTAATATGCCAACCACTGTTCTAAGTACTTGGGTTACACTGGTGAGCAGTCTCTACTTTTGTGCAGTTCATTCCTAGTGGAAGAGATAGACAGCAAACAAGCAAAGAATAGAAAAAAAGAGAACAAATGAATAGAAACAGTAAAATGGAATTAAGAGAGTAGAATAGAAACACTAGAACAGAAAAGAACTAAACAGAGCATATTAGAGAACAAAATAGAATTGAATAGGAGTAGGGATAAGTGATCTAAAGAAAAATAAAGCTGGGTAAGGACGGGGTGAGGACCCACTCTTCAGGTTTCCTTCCAGACCTCCTTCTCCTTGGCTCTGAATTACTGGGGAGCTGATCTCTGCAGGATGCATTTCTCAGGCTTCTATTAGCTGGTGGACTTTGACCTCTTAGCAGAGGAACTGCTAAGAGATTGGCAGTCAGAATCAACCAGGATTTTTCACCACCTTTTCCTCTGCCTCTGCTGTGACTGCATCTCATTTAAGCCTCCATTGCTGAATAGGCCTGCCATGGATCTACCTTCTACACATTGGCCTTGTTCCTGGAGAAAATCTCTTCTCTTTTTCCTTCCAACCTAGGAGTGGTAGCAACTAGCAACTTCCTGCTGTTGCTAATCTCTGGGTCATCTCACTCTCCTGGTTGGAGTCTCTGTCTTTTCAATCACTCATTAGCCAGTTCTTTGCATTAAACTTTATCTTATTACAGTGCACAGTGTGGCTCCTGTTTTCCCAGTAGACCCTAATTAATATAGAAGGAAGGTAGGGTGCTATTTTCAAATCTGTGGTCAGAGAGGATCCATTGAGCAGAGACATACGTGATGTGAAGGAGCGAGCTATGGGATAAAGATCTGGGGTGAAGAGGATCCCAGAGAGAGGGAAGAGCCAGTGTGAAGGCCATAAAAGGGAAATGTTTGAGTGCTTTCTAAGAACAGCAGTAAGCATGCATTCTGTGTACAAAGGGAGGAGCCAGAGGAGATGGGGTTGGTGGGGTAGGCGGGGCTGCCTCTCTGCTCACAGCCTTCAGATCAGTCCCAGCAATGGCCCCCAAAGCCCTCATAACTTAG
Organism: Plecturocebus donacophilus; assembly: GCA_004027715.1. NCBI lineage: Eukaryota > Metazoa > Chordata > Mammalia > Primates > Pitheciidae > Plecturocebus > Plecturocebus donacophilus. The sequence continues at coordinate 30,078 of PVKP010011428.1, forward strand.
TCTCTCGTTGGCTCTCTGACTTCAGCTCTTACTACTCCTTGAGTCCCCTACTCCACTCTAGCCACTGTCATTTTCTTGCTCTTCCTCAGCACTGCCCAGATGTGCTCCCACCACAGGTCCTTGCACATGTTGTTCCTTCTGTCTAGAATATTTTCTCCCAGATATCCACAAAGCTTACTTTCTCATCTCCTTCAAGTCTTTGCCCAAATATAGTCTTTCTTTTTTTTTTTTTTTTTTTAGCTAGAGTCTTGCTCTATCCCCCACGCTGGAGTGCGGTGGCGTGATCTCTGCTCACTGCAACCTCTGCCTCCCAGGTTCAAGCAATTCTTCTCCCTCAGTCTCCCTTGTAGCTGAGAGTAAAGGCACCAGCCACCACGCCCAGCTAATTTTTTGTATTTTTAGTAGAGATGGGGTTTCACTGTCTTGGCCAGGCTGGTCTCGAACTCCTGACCTCATGATCCACCAGTCTCCGCCTCCCAAAGTGCTGGGATTACAGATGTGAGCCACCGTGCCTGGCCACCCAAATATAGTCTTCTTAGTGAGATGTCCCCTAATCACCCTGCTTCAAATTGCACACCCACCCCAGCTCTCCCCAAACCCTTTCATTCTTAATTTTCCTCCGTAGCACTATTTGCTTGTTTGTAAACTCTATGAGGGATTCTTGAATGCTTCATTCTAAAACATTGATGTATCCCCTTTACTAATGTAACTTCCAATACCCGGAACAGTGCCTGGCACACTGTAGATCTCTATACTAATTTGTTTAATTAATTAATTAATTAACTTTCATCAGGGGAATTACACATATACGATTTCAAAAGAGAAGAGTAGGCTATGGGAAATCAACTGTGGGGTTGGGGGCAATGGTGAAACCAGGGGAAAGCAGTTAGGTTAACTTGTAGCAATCTAAGGTAGAGATGGTAGTAACTTAGGCTGAGACAGTAGCTACAGAGGTGACCAGAGGTAAGATTTAGGATAGGTTTTAGAGGAGAAATAGACATGACTTGATAATTAATAAAATGTAGGAGTAAAAGGAGATGAGGCGTCAAAGATGACTCCGAAAGCTGGGCGCAGCGGTGTGCACGTGTAGTCCCAGCTACTCAGGAGGCTGAGGCATGAGGATCCCTTGTGCCCAGGAGTTTGAGACCAGCCTGGGAAAGACAGCAAGACCCTATTTTAAAAAACCGTTTTAAGAAAAAGAGAATTTTAAAATAAAAATAAAAATGTTTATAATGTCTTCAAGTGTCTGGTATGTTGAGGCACCTATCCCTAGATAGGAAAGACTGGAGCAGTGTCAAAATCAGAATGAAACATCTAAAGTTCCACTTTGGACACAGTTAATTTAGAAATGTCTGAGCTCAGAAAAGAGGCATGAACTGGAAATATAAATCTGAAACTCATCAACATATTAAAAGTAGCTGAGGCTGGGAGTGGCTGTGGTCATCTGGCCCTCAGGAGATGTACAGATGCCAGGTTCTGTGTTAAGTTGGTCAAAAGATCCTCAAATACGCAGAAGATATTCCTGTCACTTTATGGACAGCTGGATTCCTCTTAAGTTTTTTCTCTTGGTCAAAAGTGAATCCCAGCTTGGTGTGGTAACTCACACCTGTAATCCCAGCACTTTAGGAGGCCAAGGCAGGCAGATCATTTGAACTCAGAAGTTCAAGACCAGCCTGGGTAACATGGTGAAACCCTGTATCTATAAACACACACACACACCCACACACACACACATTATCTGCACATGGTGGCTCATGCCTGTAATCCCAGCTACCTGGGAGGCTGAGGTGGGAGGATGACTTGAGCCTGGGAGGGAGAGGTTACAGTGAGCCAAGACGGCACCACTGCACTCCAGCCTGGGCAACAGAGAGCCAGACCCTGTCTCAAAAAATAAAAATAAATACAATAATTTAAATTAAAAAAAAAAAAAAGTTAATCCCTGGCCAGGCGCAGTGGCTTAACCTGTAATCTCAGCACTTTGGCAGGCTGAGGCAGGAGGATCACCTGAGGTCGGGAGTTCAAGTCCAGCCTGACTAACATGGAGAAACCCTGTCTCTGCTAAAAATACAAAATTAGCCAGGCATGTTGGCACATGCCTGTAATCCCAACTACTCAGGAGGCTGAGGCAGGAGAATCACTTGAACCCAGGAGGCAGAAGTTGCATTGAGCCTAGATCACGCCACTGCACTCCAGCCTGGGCAACAAGAGTGAAACTCAGTCTCAAAAAAAAAAAAAGTGAATCCCTGCATTACAGTATGGCCCTTAGACCTTTCAAGCAGGGCTTCTGTCCAACCCCTCCTCTGAGCGGATCCCTGCTCTGCAGTGACTTCTGCAAAATTTTCTAAGTCTTTAATGCTTAGAACCAGCTGGGGCCTGCAGGGCTTCCCAGTGGGACACCTCAATTCTGAATGAACATACATGTGAGCCACAACTTCTACTTCTTTGCTTCAGAAGAAGAAAGCATGGTTAGCTGAACACTGTGGCTCATGCCTATAATCCTAGCACTTTGGAAGGTCGAGGTGGGTGAATTGCCTGAGCTCAGGAGTTCAAGACCAGCCTGGGCAACATGGCAAAACCCCATCTCTACTAAAAATTCAAAAATTAGTAGGATATGGTAGTGCAGGCCTGTAGTCCCAGCTACTTGGAAGGCTGAGGTGAGAGAATTACTTGAACCTGGGAGGTGGAGGTTCCAGTGAGCTGAGATCATGCCACTGCACCCTAGCCTGGGCAACAGAGCAAGACCCTATCTCCAAAAAAACAGAAGAAAGCACATGATTTTTCTCTTGGAGCATAGAAAGTCTTTCTAGTTATGACACAACACATAACCCATAAAAGGAAAGGTCAAGATTTTGACAATATAAAATAAAAATTCCACATTACAAAAACCACATTACAAAAATTCCACATTTCAAAGCAAAATGCAAAAGGCAGATAATCCAACCGTAAAAAAAATTAAAACTCTTATTAGTGACAAAGGCTAATTTATCTTGTTCGAAGAAAAACTTCAGCCAAATTAGATTTAATAGAGTTTAAATGAGAAATGAACAATTCACAAATCAGGCAGCCCCCAGAATCACAGAAGATTCATAGACTCCAGAAGTTCCTCATGGTCAGAACAAATTTATAGACAAAAAAGTAAAGTAACATACAAAAATCAGAAGTGAGGTACAGAAACAGCTGGATTGCCTTATTTGAACACAGTTTAAACACTCAGCAGTCTATGAGAGGTTGAAGTATGGCTGCTGGGATTGGCCAAGACTCAGCTATTGTAACAGGTGCATATCTTAAATTTAGGTTTTCAATCTTGTCTGCCTATTAAGCTAGGTTATGATTTGTCTACAAGGACTTAAATATACAAGTATGGAGTCCTTCTCAGGCCATATATAGTTTACTTTAACAATCTAAAAGCTAAGACTGAGGTGTCGGAGAAGCCAAGAGGAGAGTATCAAAGACGATGAGAACAATCAAATGCATCCCATTCTGCTGACAGATCGAGAAGAGAGACACTGAAAGGGGCCCCTTAGATATGTTTATGTGGAGGTCACAAGGTGCCTTAGCAATTTTAGTAGATTGGTGGTGGTCAGAATGCAAGGAAATGGGAATCCCATGTGCAGGATGTTCTTTTGAGATACTCCCTTTTAAACAGAGCAGAGAAGCAGCCACAGTGAAGGATATTGGATTAGGTCTAGAGAGAAACTTTGTTTTGTGTTGATTTGCCTCATTTTGACGTTTAAGATAGAATCTTGATTGGATTTTCAAACTGAGCAACAGAGGTTGAAAATGACAGAAAGAAAGAGTGTGGCTAAGACTGTCTTTGTCCTCTAACAGCCATTTTCCCATCTTCTACGGTCTGTGAATTTCAGCAGAATAAATGACCTCCTAGAACAAAAATGACATTTCTTCAACTCCCTTGCAGTTCTGTAGAATAATGTGTCCAAGGTCTAGCCATGGAAATGAAGGCAAAAATGTCATGTGCAACTTCTAGGAAGTATCCTTAAAGGGAAGAGCTCTGTTCTTCTTCCTGCTGGCAAGAGTGTAGACGTGATGGCTGGAGTATGAGCCACAAGGTGAACACCACATTTTGAGGATGATGATCAAAGCAGCCTGGTTTCCTGGTGATCATATTGTTGTCATACAAGTCCTGGATGGGCTGTGTCTATGTGAGAGAGGAATAAATGTTGACCTTGTTTAAAGCTGCTGTTATTTTCAGTTTTTTGTCACTGATGACATAACTTAGTATTAACTAGGAGAAGGCCAGGCAATGTGGCTCATGCCTGTAATCCCAGCACTTGGGAGGCCAAGGCAGGTGGATCATATGAGGTCAGGAGTTCAAGACCAGCCTGGCCAACATGGTGAAATCCTGTCTCGTCTCTACTAAAAATACAAAAATTAGCCAGGTATGGCGGTGAGCGCCTACAGTCCAGCTAGTTGGGAGGCTGAAGGAGGAGAATCACTTGAGCCCAGGAGGCAGAGGTTGCAGTGAGCCAAGATCGTGCCATTGCACTCCAGCCTGGGTGGCAGAGCAAGACTCCATCTCAAAAAAAATTGACTAGGAGAAGGGGAATAACTAATATAATCAAATCCCTGAGGGATTGAGCAATGTAAATGTATCAGCCCTTTGTAAAAGGGATACTTGGTCTACTGGGAACTGGGCTCAATTACTTGCTAGCTGTGTGATCTTAGGCAAGCTATATAACTTCTCTGCACCTGTGTTTCATAACCTGTAAAATAGGGTAAGGACAGATGGAAGCAGCATGGAGCTATGGAATTTAATACAGCTGTTAGGATATAACAGAAGGGGAAAGGGAGAGGATGGCTACAGATGCAAGCAGGTTTTTAATTTGTTCTAACAAAGACAATGGAATGTCTCTCTGGGTGGCTTCTAAATTATCTATAAAATAGAAGGCAAAATCCATAAGTGAGAGTGGGTGTATTGGGGCAGAGGATGCAGAGATATGAAAAGATCTGCAAAGTTATGAAAAAGTTTTTGTAGAAAAAGAGCAAGCTGACTAGAGAAACGTGGAAAAATTGTCAGGCAGCGCTGAGGAACCATGTGAGTCTGGGGGTCATGAGCTTATCATTATATTACTTTTTCTAGCTATAGAATTTGCTGTAACAATTTCAGCTACTCTGGTTCAGAAGAAAAAAATAGAAGTGATTGGGATCATTTGAGACTGGAGTTCAGCCAGATGAAAATGACAGAGGAGAGGGGAATACAGGAGCATATCTGCAAAGGAATACTATAATGTTATATTATAAAGTATTATTTAAAATGGACAGGAATCCAGGAGCAGGTGAATAAACAGAGAGAAAAAGGAAGATGGATTGGATGCATTGATGAAGTCAGATAGCTATTGCACTAGGGGCGGTGCCCATCCACCACACCACCCATGCACTCATGAGCACACAAATGTGCATGCACAACCACATATATTGGTTTCCTAGTTTAATTTCTGTTTGGAAGCTGAAAAATATCCCCCCAAGGATTAACTTCTTCAGAGAATAAAGATGGTTTAAAAAAATCATAAAACTCTAGGTTTCAGGACCAGATTTCATCCTTGGTCAGCCTACCCAAGTACGGGGCTGAGACACCTCCTTCCACATTACACTTCCCTTCCTGTTTGTCAAAGATCTGACTGGTTCAGTGGAGCTTGCAAGTATCCTGAGTCATTTTAAGTCAATGTCCACGTGGGACAGTGTGGTCGGAGGGTGAATGCCTCAGGACACAGAGAGGTGACCTTCATCCTACATAAGATGTAGCCAGCTGTGGATGGAGAGCCTCCTCCCAGGAATGACTGGAAGATCGTCTGTCAACACTGGTGACATAGGGTGCTCATGTGACTGTCTACAGGAGGTCTGCAGGGGACAACTTCTGTGTGGCTTCCTCATGCTTGCTGATGGGGTGAGGCAGGCTGCTCAGACATCTAGACGCTGGCCCTGCCACAACAGTCACTCCCAGTCTGATCTTCTCACTCCAGACCTCCAACTCCCCCATCGCCAGCAGCTCCTTGCTATCAGAAGGCTCCAGATCCTAGTTTCTCCAGGACAAGGGTGGGGATTTGAATTACCTGTCTATCCGTGTTCTGTTCCCAGCTATTGTAATGACATAAACACTGCACTTTGATCCTCTTTCCTTTTTATTCCCAAAATCTTGTTTGGAAATAAACATACTCCCAGACACACACACACACACACACACACACACACACACACACACCCTAAATAGCCCTTTCCATCTATCTACATCCCTACTACTAGAACAATCCTAATTTCCCTTGAGATAATGTGAGTATTTTCCCCTGTCTGGAGCAGGGATTGGCAAACTTTTCCTGCAAAGAGCCAGATCACAGACAATCTAGGCTTTGAGGATCACACCATCACATTTCCAACTACTCCACTCTGCCACTGTGGTGTAAGCAGCCATGGACAATGCATAAATGTGAGTGTGGCTATATTCCCATAGAACTTTTATTTATGGACACCAAAATTTGAATTTCATATAATTTTCTCTTTTCTTCCTACTATTCTTCCTCACAGCTGTAGATGGTATTTAATATCAATTGTAGCATACATTTAATTTGGAAATATAAGAATGTCTTAAAATTTAGGAAATACATTATAAACAACCCAAATTGGATATTGATGTTATTTAAAATGTTGGCTATTATTTTTTAATAGTTGCAATTGCATTTTTTTTTCTTTTTGAGAGGGAATCTTGCTCTGTCTCCCAGGCTGGAGGGCAGTTGCACAATCTTGGATTCAAGCAATTCTCAGCCTCTTGAGTAGCTGGGATTACAGGTACCCACCATCATGCCCAGCTAATTTTTGTATTTTTGTAGAGATGGGGTTTCTCCAGTTGGCCAGACTGGTCTTGAACTCCTGACCTCAGGTGATCCACCTGCCTTAGCCTCCCAAAGTGCTGGGATTACGGGCGTGAGTCACTGTGCCCCACTTCATCCAGCCTAATTTGTTATTTAAAAAAAAAAAATAGATACAGAGTCTCATTATGTTACCCAGGCTGGTCTAGAATTCCTGAGCTCCAGTGAACCTCCCACCTCAGCCTTCCAAAGTTCTGGGATTACAGGCACGAACCACCACATCTGGACTATGATCTTCTAAATACCTTTTTTAAACTTATCTAAACATTTTCTTCAAATAAAAATCCTAAAACATTGTTAAGAAAAGGGTTAAAGATATATTTAAAGTTTTTAGTACACAATGCCAAATTGCTACCTAAAAAATTTGGCTGGATTTACAGTCTTAACCAGAGTTACAGTTCATATTCCTATGTTCTTCCTGAAACTAGTTTTATCACATTTATATTGTAGATCTGATAGGGAAAAAATCACATTTTAATGTCTAGTAAGTCTGAACATTTTTCATAACTTCATTGCCTATTTTTACTGATTTGAAATACATCTTTACATGTGAAGGCTATTAATACTTTATCTGTCATACATGTTTTAAAAACATAAATTCTCAATGACCCATTTACATTTTGATTTTGCTCATGATGCTTTTATCACACAAAAGTTTTCAATCTTAATGCAATAAAATCTATCAAGCCTTCCTTTTACATATTCTTTTCCTTTACTGTGATTTAGCCTGATTTTTCCCCACACTAGTTTCTTTAAAATTTTTCTCTTTATTATCAACTTTTAGCAAATTTATGTTGAAGTTCTTGTGTATAACTTTCTTTGTATTTATCTTTTTTTTCTTGAGACAGCATCTTACTCTGTCACCCAGGCAGTTCAGTGTTACAATCACAGCTCACTGAAGCCTCAACCTCCTGGACTCAAGAGATCCTCCCACCTCAGTCTCCCAAGTAGCTGGGACCACAGGTGTGCACCACCACACCCAGCTAATTTTTAAATTTTTTTTTAGTTTGTTTTTTATTTTTTTAATTTTTTTTTATTTCAGTAGGTTTTGGGGAATACGTGGTATTGGTCACATGAATAAGTTCTTTGGTGGTGATTTCTGAGATTTTGGTGCACCCATCACCCGAACAGTGTACACTGTACCCAGCATGGTCTTCCATCCCTTGCCCTCCCCTACCCTTTCTTCCTAGTCTCCAAAGTCCAATGTGTCATTTGTATGTCTTTGGAGAAATATCAATTCAAGTCTTTAACCCATTTTTTGTTTCTCTGTTTGTTTGTTTTTTGGGGGTTGGTTTTCTGGGTTTTTTGGAAATTTTGAGACAAGATCTCACTTTGTCATCCAGGCTAAAATGCAGTGGCATGATTATAGCTCACTGTAACCTCGAACTCTCAGGCTTAAGAGATCCTCCTGCCTCAGCCTCCCACGTAGCTAGGACTCCAGGTGCCCACCACCATACCTAGCTAATTTTTTAAAATTTTTGTTATACAGAAAGATCTGCTATATATGGCATATATGTAAGGGACAGAACTAATAAGATAGATGTATATATGCAAGGGGCTTTATTAAGGAGTATCGACTCACACAATCACAAGGTGAAGTCCCATAATAGGCCATCTGCAAGCTGAGAAGCAAGGAAACCAGTTTGAGTTTCAAAACCTCAAAAGTAGAGAAGTCAACAGCGCAGTTTTCAGTCTGTGGCCGAAGGCCCAAGAGTCCCTGGCAAACCACTGGTGTAAGTCCAAAAGTCCAAAAGCTGAAAAGCTTGGAGTCCAGTATTTAAAGGCAGGACGCATCCAGCGTGGGAGAAAGTACATATATACTTTATATATATTCCCACAAGTTCTTTACCACATTTTTAGTGACATTTGAGGTTGTGGATGCACTTTGTTGTAGCATTTTATGGTTTGGGGAGTTTTGTTAGTGCGGTGATTAACTTTGTGCACATTTTTGTATGGAAAGAGAGGACCAGCGGGTGATTTTAGAGTGTTGTGGGCCTCACTGAAGCTTGGTCTCCAGGGGTCTGTTTGAGGAGAGCAGCATGTAAAGTATATATATACTATCCACATATATATATGAAATCAGTGTGCTCCTGGTCTTAAGTGATCCTCCCTCCTCAGCTGTCCAGAGTGCTGGGATTACAGGCGTGAGCCACTGTGGCCTGCCTAGCCCATTTTTAAATTGGGTTATTACCTGTTTTATTATGGGTAACAATAAGAAAAAGGTTAAATAAACCTACTGGTTCATTTCCAAAATATATAAGGAACTCTTAAAACTCAATAGCAAATATTTTGATTTGCAAATATATGATTTTCCCCCATTTAATAGGTCACCTTTTCAGTGCTGATTGTTCTCCTTGCTGTGCAAGAGATTTTTTTGTTTTTGTTTTTTTTTTTTTGAGACGGAGTTTCGCTCTTGTTACCCAGGCTGGAGTGCCATGGCGTGATCTCGGCTCACCGCGACCTCCGCCTCCTGGTGTGCAGGAGATTTTGAGTGGAATGTAGCCACATTTGCATAGTTTTTGCTTTTATTGCCTGGGTTTTTGGTCATATCCATAAAATTATTGCCAAAATCAACGTCATTAAGTTTTTCCTCAATGCTTTCTTCTAGGAGTTTTATAGTTTCAGGTCTTATATTTAATTCTTTAATCAATTTTGAGTGGATATACAATTTTCCCAACACCATTTGTTGAAGAGACTACCACTTCCCCTTTTGTGTATTCTTGGCACCATTAAAGACCAGTTAACCATATATGAATGGATTTATTCTGGGTTCTCTATTCTGTTCCATTAGTCTAAATGTCTGTCTTTATGCCAGTACATGCTATCTTAATTACTGCAGGTGTTTGTTCATTTTGAGGTAGGATCTCTCTCTGTCGCCAAGGCTGGAGTACAGTGGTATGATCTTGGCTCGTTGCACCCTCTGCCACCAGGGTTCAAGCGATTCTCCTGCCTTGGCCACCCAAGTAGCTGAGATTACAGGCATGCACCAAAACCTCTGGCTAATTTTTGTATTTTCAGTAGAGACGGGGTTCCACCATGTTGGCCAGGCTGGTCTTGAACTCCTGACCTCAGGTGATCGGCCTGCTTCGGCCTCCTGAAGTATTAGGATTACAAGCATGAGACACCGTGCCTGGCCTATTGTAGCTTTTCAATGTATTTTGAAATCAGAAAGTGTGATGCCTCCAGCTTTGTTCTTTCTCAAGATTCATTTGGTTATTCAGTGTCTCTGCTGTTGCGATGGATCTCTTCTTGCAAGGCCTTTCCCTTCACCTGGTCTATGTGTGCCTCGTCCATGTTGCCTTTCTTTTCCAACACCACCTCTAAGTCTGTGTCTGTTTCCTCCTTCCAAGGGTCTTCCGCTACCCTACTCTCTTTCCTCTTCTTGTTCTTCCTTTTCAGAGCCAGCTCCTCAATGACTGGCTGCTCTACCTTCTTCTTTGACTTCATCTTTTCCTTCGCGGGGACCTTCAGGCCATCTCCTATGAGGATGTATTCCGGAGCCTCAACTTTGACTCTTAATGCCTGCTTAAATTACCCCAAATTAACTAGGAAGTTCTCTGTCCCAACCAGGCAGCCCATCTTTCTACATCCCTTCCTGGGGTTGTTCTCCATGGACCAGGAGGGTTTGGAGTGGCCTGAGAGGACGTCTCCCTCCTCGTGGATTTTTTCTTCTTCTTCTTCTTCACCTTTCCACTGTGTTCCCTGGGCTCTTCTGCTTCTGTTTCTGTCCTAAGTCTACCTGTTCCTCACCCCCTTCCCCACTGAGCAAGTGTCCACAGCACCCTGGGCCCCACAGAACCAAGGGTCCTGGACTGAGAAGGCTGTGGGGTCCTGGGCCCCTTTTGTTCCTTCCTGTGCTTTTGAGCTTCTTGCCAACTCTGGTTTCCTCCTCACCCTGTCTTGGGTCTGGGGAGGTTTTCACCCCAGAGGTGTGGGACATGGCAGGAAGTAACTTCTTCATTTTATTCTCTTTTATGGGAGGTTTTTTATTATTATTATTACTGATTCAATTTCCTTACTGGTTATGGATTTATCTAGACCTCATATTTCTTCATGGTTTCATCTTGGCAAGTTGTATGTTTCTAGGAATTCATCCATTTCTTCTAGGTTATCCAATTGGTTAGAGTGTAATTGTTCACAGTAGTCTCCTGTGATTCTTTGGACCAACTGTGTTCCTCCCCAGAAGGAAGGTGAGAGTTGGAGTTTTTTCAAACGACTCATTCTGTTTTTTGCCAAGGGAAGGGGCTATGGCAACCACCAGCCCAAATCATTATTTTTGTTCTCCCCCAGGCAGCTAAAGATGGAGAGACACATCCCATCATCATGGCAAGACAGAAGCCAGTCCTCTGGGAATATCCCAGGAAATCTGAGGCACTGAGAACATCGTCCAATTTATTCCCCAGAGAAAAGCTTGGTACTGGGACACTTGAAATTCTGGTGAGAGGCAAGTCTTGAGTTTCCCTCCTGGGTTCAACATGCCTGGTTTTGATCCTATGATCAGCCCAGGTGCAGAAGCCTCTCGGCTAGTTCGTGGATTTCTCACAAAGAGAATTTGTCCATGCAATGTTGCTGAATTTGCATGTTCGTGAGAGGAAAGAGAGGCAGAGCTTCCTATTCCACCATCTTGCTGAATAACTCAGAACAAAAATTAAAACGAAAGACAAAAAGAAGGAAAATAAAACAGAATTTTAGAGGAAGGAAGGAAAGATAGAGAGAGGCTTAGGAGAGGGAAGCACATTTTACTGGAGGAGTTTTTTATGCTGTGCAATGTAATCCTCCTCTTCCCTCTCCCCTGGAAACCTTCAGTAAATCTACATTACCCAGCAAGGATTTGGGGGTTTGGATTTGTTTGGAGAAACTGAGTCTGGCCTCAGATTGAGCATAGAACAAACATAGAGGCTGCCCTGAAGTGACCAGGCACACATGTATGTTATTCTTGCCCCCATCCTCTCCTGAGCTGGGCAGTGTCTTCCCTACTAACAGGTGTATCCCCAGCTTCTTGGTCTGAGCTGCCACAGAACAGTGGATGATTGCCTGACAATAGATGGAGCTAAGTTATTGTAGTTAAGTAAATACTCCCTACATTTACAGGGCCAGGTGGCCGGGGTGGTGGGGCCAGGGGCAGTTTTTAACATTTAACTTTTCCTTTGACCTCTATCTCACTGTAACCATAGATTTCCTCTCTCCTGACAATGTTCAGTGTGGATAAGGCATGGAAGGCTGGGGAGAGTTATGAGCTAGACCTCATTAAGTCAATGACAGTCAGCTGGGTGCGGTGGCTTACAACTGTAATCCCAGCACTTTGGGAGGCTGAGGCAGATGGATCACCTGAGGTCAGGAGTTCAACACCAGCCTGGCCAACATGCTGGAACCCTACCTCTACTAAAAATACAAAAATTAGCCGGGCATGGTGGCAGGTGCCTGTAATCCTAGCTACTCAGGAGGCTGAAGCAGGAGAATCACTTGAACCCAGGAGGCAGAGGTTGCAGTGAGCTGAGATCATGCCATTGCACTCCAGCCCGGGCAACAGAACAAGACTCCATTTCAATAATAATAAGAAGAAGAATGATAGTCAATACAGATATAGCATCCACTATGGGTAAGGCTGTAGATACTGTATAGTTGGTGATGAAATATAAGATGCAACTTTAAAAGTTTGCATCAGATACTAAAAGTCTTCCTCTGCCCTATCTACTGCTCTAAGTACTGTCTCATTGCATCTTCACAGCCTTATATTATTTATTATCTCCATGTCACACAGAAAGAAATTGAAGCTCAAAAAGTGATGTGCTTTGTCCAGGTCACACAACTAATAAGTGACAGAACAGGGAATCTAATCCAGATAGCTTGAATTTAAATTGCAGCCCTTACTACTTGGGGGTTCTACATACACTGCGTTGGAATTGCCTGTCAAGAGAAATTTTCTTCTGGACTTAGGCTCTTAAACGTATAGATTACTAGCTTTCCAGTAATCCCTAAAATTTCCACAAGAGGGAGACCTTTCCCCATCAGTGCTAGGCTGCTGTCTGGAATTTTGAATTTAATTTGCAGTTTCATAGCTCAAGAATTGGCTGACCACTTGTCCAGAATTTGCAGGTTTCCTGACACAACAAAATGTAGGGTGCCCTAAGTGAATGCCTGCTTAAATTACCCCAAATTAACTAGGAAGTTCCCTGTCCCAACCAGGCAGCCCATTTTGTCCTTCTGCCAATCACTCTCCAAGCCAGGCACTCAGTTCACCACAGAGGCAGGGGCCGTATAAGCTTTAGATCTTTAAACACCAGCGTCCCTTTCCCTTCCCCAAGTTCTAGTCATTATCCAATAGCCTGGAAGCCTCCACAATAGGTTTCAGAAGTTCCAAACCCCAGAGAAATTCAAGAAAAAGGTTGTCTCACCATTCCCACTACCAGCCCTGCAGAACTTTGTTCATAATGAATTTTTTTGCCCCCTGGGCCTCAACCATCACCACTATCCAAGGCTTACAGAATGTCAGAGCAACAGGTATGGAATCCTATCATGTCATACCAGGAATCACTTTTCGGCAAAAGAGGTGTAAAGTGGGCACATGACTAAGGTATCCACTGGTCATATTACAGCAGACCACCCAGAAACTGCCAGCCTAATACAGTGATAGAATCAGTTGGTAGATGCACAGCTGAAGCACAAATGAGGAAGTAATTCCTAGAGAGGAAAGGGTGCCATCTTCTAGCATGTAATATGCACTTTGAACCTACAACCTTATATAGTGTTCTGTTCCCAATAGGTAGAACATATGGGTTTAGAACCAAAGAGAGAAAGCAGGCATGGCCCTGTTTGCCATCCATCCCAGTAATCTACTTGGGAAATTTGTGCTTTCTCCTCCTACAACTCTTGGCTCTGCTGATTTAGAGGCTCTGATTCCCAATGGGGAAATGTGTCCAGCAGGGGAATGGATTATGGTTGTTGCCTAGAAACTCTGGGCTCCTTGGGTGAAGGGGCCAGCAGGCAAGAAGAGGCATGAAACTGGTGACTGTAGAGTTGATCCTGATCATCAGTGTTGATCCTGAGAAGACAACTATTACAAAATGGAGACATGGGGGAATATGCCTGGCATCCAGCTGGCCCACTTGGGTGCCTCTTGGTAGTCTCTGCCCAATTTTGATGGTAAAAAGACAAGTGCAGCAGCATGGCTTGAGCAGTGCATGGATACTGGGGCTCAGACCCCTCAGGGAGAAAGTTTGCATCATACCGTCAGGTAAGCCACTGAAATCAGCAGAGATGCTCTCTAAGGGTGAAGGAAAGCTAAAACGGATAAAAGAGGAAAATGAAGAGTATCAGTTGCTGTCCTGAGATAGGCTTCAGAGAGCTATAATTCTTTCCACTATCGTTCTTCTAATTTCTACCATGAAGAGAGACTCATTAGCATGCTAGAGGAGCTGCTTCCAGAACTTCTGTGAAATGAATCCAAGTGACACAAGAGGTAGTCTGTGGTGGACACTGTGATGTGCCACCTAGATCTCCCTTCAGGAACAAAAGAGTTATTCCGCCATGTAAACCAAAAGTAAACTTCTAAGCCCCCTGACTGACCAATAGACTCCCCTCTCTGCCAAACACATTCCAAACTAAACCAGAAAATCTAGTTCAAGCCATGATCAAAAGTGGGGATTGGACATGCCTCATCATACTCTCCTCTCTTCAGAACTGGGAATAAGCGACCAGCATTAACATTTAAAAAAAGATCTTAGGCCTGGCGTGGTGGCTCACACCTGTAATCCCAGCACTTTGGGAGGCCAAGGTCGGCGGATCACCTGAGGTCAGGAGTTCGAGACCAGTCTGACCAACATGGAGAAACTCCATCTCTACCAAAAGTACAAAATTAGCTGGACGTGATGGCGTGCACCCGTAATCCCAGCTACTTGGGAAGGCTGAGGCTGGAGAATCATTTGAACTTGGGAGGCGGAGGTTGTAGTGAGCTGAGATCACACCATTGCACTTCAGCCTGGGCAACAAGAGCAAAACTCCTTCTAAAAAAAAAAGAGAGATCTTAATGGGGAAAACCTACATTCTATAGACAAGCTCTTTTTTTCTCCAGGTCTCTCCTCTGATCCAGGAGAAAATTAACTAAGATCTGGCACCTGTTTAGGTCTGACAGAGCTCTGATGCCTGCTACATGGAGGTTTCATCTGCATGATAAAATATTGGTCTCAGGCCAGGGTTAGGTGGCTCACGGCTATAATACCAGAACTTTAGGAAGCCAAGGCTGGTGGATCACCTAAGGTCAGGAGCTCGAGGCCAGCCTGGCCAACATGGCTAAACCCTGTCTCTACTAAAAATACAAAAATTAGCCATGCTTGGTGGTGGGCACCTGTAATCCCAGCTACTCTGGAGGCTGAGGCAGGAGAATTACTCGAACCCAGGTGGCGGAGATTGCAGTGAGCTGGTATCGCGCCACTGCACTCCAGCCTGGGTGATAGAGCAAGACTCCATCTCAGAAAACAAAACCCAGCAGAAACAAACACACACAAATCTTGGTCTCTGCAACCTCCTTAACTTAACCTAGATTTTTTTGAGATGGAGTTTCACTCTTATTGCCCAGGCTAGAGTGCAATGGCGTGATCTTGGCTCACTGCAACTTCCGCCTCCCGGGTTCAAGCAATTCTCCTGCCTCAGCCTCCCAAGTAGCTTACAGGTGCCTGCCGCCACGCTTGGCTAAGTTTTAGTATTTTTAATAGAGATGGCGTTTCACCATGTTGGCCAGGCCAGTCGCGAATCTTGACCTCAGGTTATTCACCAGTCTTGGCCTCCGAAAGTGCTGGGATTACAGGTAAGCTACCACTCCTAACCAACATTCCTTTCTATCGATTCCAGCTTTTTAGATAATAACTCTTTTCAACCAATTGCCATCAGAAAATCTTTGAATCTGCCTGTGACCTGGAGGCTTTTCTCCCCGACCCCCAGCCTCCTCTGCTTCCAGTTGTCTCACCTTTCTGGACCAAACCAGTGTACATTTTACATGCACTGATTGGTGTCTCATGTCTCCCTAAAAGACATAAAACCAAGCTGTAGCCTGACCACCTTGGGCACATGCTCTGCGTGTGCTCTCAGGGTCTCCTGGGGCTGTGTCACAGGCCATCGGTCACTCGTTTTTGGCTCAGAATAAATCTCTTCAAATATTTTACAAAGTTTGACTCTTTTCATCAACACTCAGCTGTGAAACCGCCTTTTCAAAAATTATAACTGAGGAAATTATGACAGTGAAAGAGATCTGACCTAACGGACTCCACCTTGCTTCTAACGTCCAAGCTGTCCTTGGTCATTCCTGGGCATAAACCAAACTAACTTTGGGAAGGAATTTAGTTTATAGCTTAATTTTTTTTTTTTTTTTTTTTTTGAGATGGAATTTTGCCCAGGCTGGAGTGCAATGGCGTGATTTGGCTCACTGCAACCTCTGCCTTCTGGGTTCAAGCGATTTTCCTGCCTGATCACCTGATTCTCCCGACCTCAGGTGATCTGCCTGCCACGGCCTCCCCAAGTGCTGGGATTACAGGCATGAGCCACCACGCTCAGCTTACCAGGCTCTTTCATGCCTCATGCTTTGTTTGTGACATCCCTCCTCCCTCCTTTTCCTACTGCCAAAATTCTAATCCTTGAAGATTATAGATCCAAACCTACAGTTGTGCAGAAGAAGTAGCTGTCAGAGAGGAAAAACCTTTTCCTCTATCCTCTTAGGTTCAGTGCCTGAGACCTGTAAATTAAACTAGCAAAAGGCAAATTAACAGGAGAAAAGGGTTTATTCGTATGCACAGGGGAACCACAATAGAAGTAGCTGGCTCATCAAATGGTTGAAATTAAAGCCTTACACATGTAACTTAATAGAAGAAAGGGAAAGGGGAGAAAAGTTCTGGGGGCAGGGGAAGAGGTTCCTTTTTTTTTTTTTTTTGACATGGAGTCTCTCTCAGGCTAAAGTGCAGTGGCACGATCTTGGCTCACTATAACCTCTGCCTCCCAGGTTCAAGTGATTCCCTGCCTCAGTCTCTGGAGTAGCTGGGATTATAGGCACACGCCACCATGCCTAGCTAATTTTTTTTTTTTTTTAAGACAGGGTTTGACCGTGTTGATCAGGCTGGTCTTGAACTCCCAACCTCAGGTGATCCACCCGCCTTGGCCTCCAAAGTGTTTGGATTACAGGCGTGAGCCACTGTGCCCGGCCTAATTTTTTGTATTTTTAGTAGAGACAGGGTTTCCCCCTCCTGGCCAGACTGGTCTCGAAATCCTGATGTCAGGTGATCCGCCCGCCTTGGCCTCCCAAAGTACTAAGATTACAGGCGTGCACCACAGCACCAGCCTGAAAAAGAGCTTTCTTAAGGAAAGACAAAACAGTTTTTAAAAGAACAAACATGAGGCCAGAAAGCGTGTGTTGCTGTGGTCTATGCCAGCATGAATGGTCTGTCTTCAGAGCCGTTAAACTCCCCTGAAAAGGCTATTTATGTTGTTTACTCTTGGTCTCCCTCCTCTGATTGGAAGCCTCCCTGAAGAGGACATGTACAGCAGTCTTCATTTCTGATAAAAGAAAAATAGCTCAGAGCACTCTGAACTATGTAAGGCATGCAAAATTTATCAGGCCCAGAGAAAAATGAGTATGGGACTTCAGTCACACACTCCACCCCTCACCCCCATCCTTGTTCCCACAAAACCAAGAAATAGGGTGCAATTGTTTGTTCCTAGTCAGACATGCCTCACCCTTTATCTTCACATTTCTGAGATTTGTGATACAAAGAACAAGGAATAGCCAATGAATAGCTTATGTTATTTTTATGTAAATTCTTGGTGAACAACTTGGCTTCAATGAAAAGAGTCGAACTCTGTAAAGTATTTGAAAGAATTTATTTTTAGGCAAATATGAGTGACCATGGCACGTGACAGAGCCCTCAGGAGGTCCTGAGAACATGTGCCCAAGGTGGTCAGGGTGCAGCTTGGTTTTATACATTTTAGGGATGTCTGAGACATCAATCAAATAAATTTGAGAAATACATTAGTTTGGTCCAGAAAGGCGGGACAATTTGAAGCATGGGTGGGGGACTTCCAGGCTATAGGTAAATTTAAACATTTTCTGGTTGACAATTGGTTGAGTTTGTCTAAAGATCTGGGATCAATAGAAAGGAAATGTTCAGGTTACGATAAAAGATTGTGGAGACCAAAATTCTTTGAAGTCTCACAGTGGCTGCCTTTAGAGACCACAGATGACAAATATTTCCTATTCAAACCTTTTGTTAGAGGCAGAATTCTTGTTCCTAGGTACTGCAAGGAAAAATGAGCATTCAGAAGAAAAGTTTTCTCAACAAAGCAATTTTACTTTCTACGAAAGGGTGCTCCCATTAGCCATCTTGTCATGAGAGTACAATGAACAAAGGAAAGGCTGGCATATTTATTCCTTAAGCATTGAGTTCTTACTGCTGTGTCCGATCTCCATTAGTTGGAACCAGACCTCACAATCTAAACTAAAACCCAATTGGCCAGCAACTTAAAACTTTTCTAAACAGGTAAAGGCAATGGGAACAAAGAAAAAGAGGAAGTCCATATAAGGAAGGGGCATAGGCTTCAAGCTGAGGCATGCCTGTGAGCATGTGCAGCACAAATATCTTGGTTAAAGTACAAGGACATAGAATGTACTATGTGTCTGTGGGCATGTCTAACAGCTACATAGGATAGGGCTTAACAAAGAGTTATCAGTAAAAAGCAAAAAGGCTTTGAAGAAAGTTAGTCTTTAAAACAATTATTTCTGGGCTGGGCACGGTGGCTCACGCCTGTAATCCGAGCATTTTAGGAGGCCGAGGCAGGTGGATCATGAGGTCAGGAGTTGGAGATCAGCCTGGCTAATAGGGTGTAACCCAGTCTCTACTAAAAATATCAAAAATTAGCTGGGTGTGGTGGCGTGTGTCTATTGTCCCAGTTACTCAGGAGGCTGAGGCAGGAGAATCACTTGAACCTGGGAGGCGGAGGTTTCGATGAGCGGAGATCTGCCACTGCACTCCAGCCTGGGCAGCAGAGTGGGACTCTGTCTCAAAATAAACCCAAAAAAACAAAACAAACTAACAAACAAAAAACTATTATTTCTAACATTTATTATTCT
Organism: Plecturocebus donacophilus; assembly: GCA_004027715.1. Lineage (NCBI taxonomy): Eukaryota > Metazoa > Chordata > Mammalia > Primates > Pitheciidae > Plecturocebus > Plecturocebus donacophilus. The sequence goes on from PVKP010011428.1 coordinate 49,065, forward strand.
TATTCTTTAACAAGAAGGGAAACTTCGAAGTGGAATTTTTGCTTTCTACACCTTTAAAAGGTGCTAGACTCTCAGTTAATCTCTTCAGGATTGGGAGGGCCTGGAATAAAAAGCTCTATCTGTGTTATTAGAGATTCTTTACAGATGTGAATTTTCCCCCACAAAGGACGGCTTTGCAGGGCCATTTCAAAATATAGCAAAGTGGCCAGGCATGGTGGCTCACTCCTATAATCCCAGCAGTTTGGGAGGCTGAGGTGGGCGGATCACCTGAGGTCAGGAAATCAAGACTAGCCTGGCCAACATGGCAAAACCCCATCTCTACTAAAAATACAAAAATTAGCCGGGCGTGGTGGCAGACACCTGTAATCCCAGCTACTCCAGAGGCTGAGGCAGGAGAATCCCTTGAACCCAGGAGGTGGAGGTTGCAGTGAGCCAAGATCACATCATTGCACTCCAGCCTGGGTGACAAGAGGGAAACTCTGTCTCCACCACCCCCCGCCCCACAAATATTGCAAATAAACCCGTTTTGGGGTAAAACATTTTTAGTTTCTTCTTTGTCACATAATGTTATGCCAGAGTCCGACTGAAAAGTAAGTCACAATATATAGGGTTAAATAAAACCCATCTGATGAGAATTTATGGTTAATAGGGCATGACTACCCAGGCCCCTTTTATAGGAATTTGGGCAAGATAAAAAATCAGAGCTTACTCCTCATTAGGAACTGCCTCTTCTTCTCCTTTAAAAACCCACATGTGACTACTGCTAATTGGGAGCATATACTCAGGGCAACCTGAATTTATGCTTCCAAGTGGAGTCTTCAAATGTGGCCCAAATAAACACTACTTAGATCGTTTGCCTTAGATTTTTCCCTTTAGGTCGACATTTCTAAGAAGTTTTAACCAGATGAAGAAAGCTCCAAGATTTATTTCTGCATCTGTTTAATCTGAAATATCTTCAGCTTAAAATAATCATTATACCAACTCTGGTGTTCTGAATGGGTCCCCACACAGCAAAGAATAGAGCCAGAATGTTGCATTAGTGAAAGGAAAACAAAAACTCAGGATCGCAGTTTACTATGCCAAAAGGAAAAAAATTAAGCTGACAACTGAGTCATACAAAAAGCTGTCTTTCCTTTTGTTCCTAAGCAGATAGCTACAGATAAAAGTTTAAGGCCAGGTGCCGTGCTCACACCTGTAATCTCAACACTTTGGGAAGCCGAGGCAGGCAGATCACGAGGTCAAGAGATCAAGGCCATCCTGGCTAACATGGTGAAACCCCTTCTCTACTAAAAACACAAAATATTAGCTGGTGTGGTAATGCATCATGTCTGTAATCTCTGCTACTCTGGAGGCTGAGGCAGGAAGATCGCTTGAACCCAGGAGGCAGAGGTTGCAGTGAGCCTAGATCGCGCCACTGCACCCCAGGCTGACAACAGAGCGAGACTGTCTAAAAAAATTAAAAAAAAGGTTAAATATCTCCACAGGTATATTTGCTTTATCTTGTGTATAGTGCCAGATGAATACAGAATTATCTCTTGTGACAATTGGATTACCATACCCTTCCTCTTTCCCTCCAGCTCACTTTTCCCCTTTAAATACTGAAGCCCTCACAATCATCTTTGGAGAAAGGCACAGACCACAGACTGTTTCTGTGATTCCGTGTTTATTTCTTCCAGCCATGTCCTTAACCTTGGCAAAATAAACTTGTAAATTGATCAAGACCTGTCTCAGACATGTTTTTTGGTTGACACATTCAAATGCCGGTTCCAGCACTTACTAGCTAGCTATGGGATCTTGAGCCACTTACTTAATCCTACTTTCCTTCTCTGTAAAATGGGGGTAATTATAATGCCGACTTCCTAAATTTGTAGTGAGGATTGAGTTAATGCAGAATCCTCAGAAAAGTACCGATAGGGAGTTTATTCGGGCCCAGGGCCAAGGTTGAGGACTAACCAGGACACACTTGCAAGTTGTCTTGGTGACAGTGCTCTGGACCACAAGGGAGCCTCAAATTTTTAAAGAAAAAAAAGATGAATTAGGAGAGGAAGTGATTACAAAAGTTGTTCAACAGGAACTCTCACTGTTTACAGAAATAACAGTGGTTATACGTTCTTCAGTGCTTGGCTATACATTGTTGAACTATAAGATGTATGGTATTTAATGGCTACTTAGCATAGCAAGTGATTTCAAGAGATAATTACTTAGCTCAAAGAAGAGTGACAGCGACTGTTGTTACATTTTATTTTATTTTATTTTATTTATTTATTTATTTGAGATGGAGTTCTGCTCTTGTTGCCCAGGCTGGAGTGCAATGGCTCAATCTCGGCTCACTGCAACCTCCGCCTCCCGGGTTTAAGCAATTCCCTGCCTCAGCTTCTCCAGTAGCTGGATTATAGGCACCCGCCACCATGCTCAGATAATTTTTGTATTTTTAGTAGAGATGGGGGTTGCACCATCTTGGCCAGGCTGGTTTTGAACTCCTGACCTCATGATCCACCTGCCTCCACCTCCCAAAGTGCTGGGATTGCAAGCAGGAGCCCCGCGCCCGGCCTCAGTTTAGGGTTTAATTGCTGTTCTGCCACTTAACTTCCTTGTGCCTCATCCTAAAAGAGGATAATAATAGTATTTGTAGGGACCAAGGGAAACTTCCCTTTCGCCCTCTGAAATTCTGCTGAAAAATCAACCCACGAAAAGCAGATTAATTGAAGAAAAGGCATACAAATTTTATGAATGTGCCCACGAGGAACCACAGAGTGACTACCACTTCGCAACTGAGTCCAGAAGTTTCTGTGCCATCCAGGCAAAACAGGTTATGGGAGTGAGAAGAGGAATTCTGCTGAGGGAGAGGAATGGATCGGGGAACAGATTAACTAGTAGATTACCATGTGAAACGGTCTGTTCAGGTGTGGTTATATTCTTGTTTTTTGTTTGTTTGTTTTGTTTTGTTTTGAGACAGAGTTTCACTCTTGTTGCCCAGGCTGGAGTGCAGTGGCGCGATCTCGGCTCACTGAAACCTCGCCTCCCAGGTTCAAGCGATTCTCCTGCCTCAGCCTCCCGAGTACCTGGGACTACAGGCGTGCACCACCATGCCAGGAGAATTTTGCATTTTTAGTAGAGACGGGGTTTCTCCATGTTGGTCAAACTGGTCTCCAACTCCCGACCTCAGGTGATCCTCCCGCCTCGGCCTCCCAAAGTGCTGGGATTACAGGCGTGAGCCACCGCTCTCGGCTATATTCTTGGTTTTATAGGGAGGAGAAGAAAAAAACAACTCTTCCTTTTGATGGGTCTGGATGCTTGGTAGATAAAGGCTCTGGGAGAAAACGAGCGGGCATAGGAAAGTCAGAGAGACCTTGAGGCTTAGCTTAGTAAGTCAAACCACCATATTTTGGGTATGGATTTCTGAGCCCCAATATAATAGGTACTTCTTAGGGCTGTTGTGAGAATTGAAGATTAATATTTGTAAAGTGCCTGGACTGGTGCTTGGCACATGGTAAACCACTCCATAAATGTTCGCTTTCACTGTGGGGGACACACGGAGGTGGGAGACCCAACTGGGTTCCAGCCCCTGTATTGGCCCCCATAGCTGTTTGTCTTTATGGCTTCTTAGTCTCTTCACCATCTCTAAGGTTTAGTTTCCTCATCTGAATCAGAGGTGACTCAGTGATTCTCAGGGTGACTCAAGGGTGCTGGTGCCAGTGGCAGAGCATGGGCAATCGAGGGAAGGGGCCTTCCTGTCAGGGGCAACACACCCAGTGGGAGGACCCTGCCGGCCCTGCTCTCTCCTACCCTCCCTTCCTGAACTAAATGCCGGGGTCGATCTGGCAGCTATTCCAGGAATCTGAAAGCAGATTCGGACAAAGGAGGCGCCTTCCACCGGCCACATCACATTGAGCCCCAAAGCACGAGCGCGGCGGCTGGCGCAGCCTCCCGGGGCTGTGACCCCCAAGGCGGAGGCCCTGGTGACCGCCGGGAGCGTCCCCACCCTCAAGGCCGGCGCGCTCCGGGCAGGGCGGGGCGGGGAGAGGGGGCGGGGCGGGGAGAGGGGGCGGGATCGGGGCGGTCCGGGCGCGCCCCGCCCGCTCCGCCTCCGCGGCGCTGACAGGTGCCGGCCGCCGGGAGATCAGCGGCTGGGAGTCGTAGGAAGAGGAAGGGGCGGAGCTGCTGTGCCGCCGGCCGCAGAGCAGTCAGCCGACTACGGGGAAGGGTAATCGGGTGTCCCCAGCGCCGCCCGGGGCCCTGAGGGCCAGCTAGGGCCCAGGCCGGTGGGGACGGGACAGACGAACAATGCCCCGCTATGAAGCGTCACCCCGCCAGAACCGCCTCAGGTCCGGCCGGGAGCAGGGACAAGACAGGACCTCCGGAGCCCCCGGACTCCTTTGGATGGGCCTGGTGTTCCTGCTGGCGCTCGCCTTGGCTCTGCCTGACTCTCTGGTTCTCTGGGCTCCAGCAGAGGCTCACCCTCTTCCTGCCCAAGGCCATCCTGCCAGGTTACATCGCATAGTGCCCCAGCTCCGAGATGTCTTTGGGTGGGGGAACCTCACCTGCCCAGTCTGCAAAGGTCTATTCACCGTCATCAACGTTGGGCTGAAGGTGAGCACTGAAGGGACTGCAGTGGAGGAGGCCGAAGGGAGTGCTGGGGCTGGGGGGCTGGGGCTAATGCTGGCGCCCTGGGGTCAGAATGCATCCCTGATGGAGAGGGTGGCATCTACAATCCCTCACGGGGTTTGCTCCCCTTTGGGGACACCCATGGCTACATGCCACCACCACCCCATTGTGACCTTTGTGAAGTAAGAAAAGAATGCAGACAGAGCCTGAGAAAGTCAGCTTGTCAAGCAAAGGCCTTAAATGCCACAGGCCGCTGAGCTAAAGAGGAAGCAATGGCCTGGTGCTGCCTGAGTTACAGGGCAATATCTGGAAGGCAAAGGTGTGCACTGAGCTTTCTTCACCATGGTGGCACTGAGTCCTGCCCAGCCCCAGTTTGGAAATGGAGGCCTAAGGGGTGGTGGCCAGGGGTTGGCCTGGTTCCTCTGCTCTGCCTCTGATTTCTCACTATGTACTCCTCCCACCGCAGAAGGAACCCAATGTGGCTCGCGTGGGCTCTGTGGCCATCAAGCTATGCAATCTGCTGAAGATAGCACCACCTGCTGTGTGCCAATCCATTGTCCATCTCTTTGAGGATGACATGGTGGAGGCTTGGAGACGCTCAGTGCTGAGCCCATCTGAGGCCTGTGGCCTGCTGCTGGGCTCCACCTGTGGGCACTGGGACATTTTCTCATCTTGGAACATCTCTTTGCCCACTGTGCCAAAGCCACCCCCCAAGCCCCCCAGCCCCCCAGCTCCAGGTGCCCCTGTCAGTCGCGTCCTCTTCCTCACTGACCTGCACTGGGATCACGACTACCTGGAGGGCATGGACCCTGACTGTGCTGACCCACTGTGTTGCCGCCGGGGTTCTGGCCAGCCGCCTGCCTCCCGGCCAGGTGCTGGATACTGGGGTGAATACAGCAAGTGTGACCTGCCCCTGAGGACCCTGGAGAGCCTGTTGAGTGGGCTGGACCCAGCTGGCCCTTTTGATATGGTATACTGGACAGGAGACATCCCCGCCCATGATGTCTGGCACCAGACTCGTCAGGACCAACTGCGGGCCCTAACCACCGTCACAGCCCTCGTGAGAAAGTTTCTGGGGCCTGTGCCAGTGTACCCTGCTGTGGGCAACCATGAAAGCACACCGGTCAATAGCTTCCCTCCCCCCTTCATTGAGGGCAATCACTCCTCTGGCTGGCTCTATGAAGCAATGGCCAAGGCTTGGGAGCCCTGGCTACCTGCTGAAGCCCTGCGCACCCTCAGGTACTTACCGTCCATGGAAACCCAGGAAGGGAAAAGAAAAGTGAATGAAAGTGAAGGGAGAAGGGAGCCTGGGGCATGGTCTCTGATTGCTCTAGCATGAGTCCTTAGTGCTCTTCTAATCTGACTTGGCTCCCCTAATCTGACTCCACCTTCCCTTCTACTCTTTTGTCACATCAGGCTTTTTTTTTTTTTTTTTAATTTTTGTAGAGACCAGATCTTGCAGTGTTGTTCAGGCTGGTCTCAAACTCCTAACCTCAAGTGATCCTCCCCCGTCAACCTCCTAAAGTGCTGGGACTACAGGCATGAGTTTTTGCTCCCAGCCCTCCCTTATCTCCAGCCACCCTGCTTAAAAGTTCTGGCAGTATAACCTCTCCATGCCCCAGCTGTCTGGGGCTCATGTTGGCCCTCTGGAAATGATTTCCCCTTTTTTTAAACTGCTCCAATTTTTCCCACCTTACCCATCCCATGTCATCTTCCCTCTGTGTGGCCCTTGCTTCCCATTCTAGCTCACTGTTATCCCTCCCCTGTAGTCCTGGAGCCCTCAGCCCTCTGAGTTTTTCTTTTATGTCACACAGACCTAATAATTAGAACTGTTGAGTCTCTGGCTAGACTGTGAGCTCCTTGTAAGTGCAGAAGATGTCATGTATGCTTTTACCCTCCACCCAAATGCCCAGCACAGGACTGAGCATGCAGGATCAGGATTGGAGCAAGTGTTGACCTCTCACGTTTACTTTGTTTCAGAATCGGGGGGTTCTATGCTCTTTCCCCATACCCTGGCCTCCGCCTCATCTCTCTCAATATGAATTTTTGTTCCCGTGAGAATTTCTGGCTCTTGATCAACTCCACGGATCCCGCAGGACAGCTCCAGTGGCTGGTGGGGGAGCTTCAGGCTGCTGAGGATCGAGGAGACAAAGTGAGAGGGAGTGGTGGGAACACGGTGGTGCCGGGGGGCAAGCAGGCTCCTGTTGAGCTGGAGCCCCTCTGGGCAGAGAAGTTTGATTTTCCTGACATTCCCAACAACAGTGTTCCCTGGGAGTTCGGTTCATGATCATGGTTAAAAGCCTTCATTCAGTCCCCCTCTATAGCCAGGACTGTTTGGACCCCTGGGTGCCCTGATTACCATCCTTAACTCTCCCTACTAGGTGCATATAATTGGCCACATTCCCCCAGGGCACTGTCTGAAGAGCTGGAGCTGGAATTATTACCGAATTGTAGCCAGGTAGGAGGGAGATGAGGGTGGGACTGGGGACAGGGTGTCTGAAGGCTGAAAATTCCCTTAGGCATCTCACCATTCCTGCTGTCCCATTGAGCAGGTTGGAGAAAAAGGGCATCCTGTCTCCCCAGATCTCTTCCCACCCCATCCTAGAATCTTCTGAATGTAGTGTCTTCTGGCCAGGTATGAGAACACCCTGGCTGGTCAGTTCTTTGGCCACACTCATGTGGATGAATTTGAGGTCTTCTATGATGAAGAGACTCTGAGCCGGCCTCTGGCTGTAGCCTTCTTGGCACCCAGTGCAACTACCTATATCGGCCTTAATCCTGGTGAGTGAGGCAGAAGGGAGCCTCCCTTATCCTGGAGTTGGTGGGATAGAGGAAGGAGGTTGGAGCTAGAGGCTGCAAAGCGTGGGCAGGATGTGTGGCCCCTCCCTGGAGCTGCCCTTGCTCCTTTTCCCTCCAGTCAAGCCCACTTCCTTGCAGGTTACCGTGTGTACCAAATAGATGGAAACTACTCCAGGAGCTCTCACGTGGTCCTAGACCATGAGACCTACATCCTCAATCTGACCCAGGCGAACGTACCGGGAGCTGTGCCACACTGGCAGCTTCTCTACAGGGCTCGAGAAACCTATGGACTGCCCAACGCACTGCCTGAGGCCTGGCACAACCTGGTATATCGCATGCGGGGTGACATGCAACTCTTCCAGACCTTCTGGTTTCTCTACCATAAGGGCCACCCGCCCTCGGAGCCCTGTGGCACGCCCTGCCATCTGGCTACTCTTTGTGCCCAGCTCTCTGGCCGTGCTGACAGCCCTGCTCTGTGCCGCCACCTGGTGCCAGGTGGGAGCCTCCCAGAGGTCCAGGGCCTGTGGTCAAGGCCACTGTTTTGCTAGGGCCCCAGGGCCCACAGTTGGGAAAGTTCTTGATGCAAGAAAGGATGAAGAAGCCCAATTGCTGCTGTGGTTCAACAAGGCAACATCATCCAGTGGAAGAACCAGTCCCTGGGCCCCAAGGATGCCGGGGAAACAGGACCTCCTCCTTTCCTGGAGCTGGTTTAGCTGGATATGGGAGGGGGTGTGGCTGCCTGTGCCCAGGATCTAGACTGCCTTGAGGCTGCTGTGCCGTGGAGTAGAGGCCTAAATTGACACAGCCCTGGGCAATTAAGATAGCTGGCCCAAGGCCTGTGCTGCTCAGCCAGGACTGTACTGCTGGTGCGACCTGATCCCACCAGTCTGTTAAAATAAAGATAAGAGTAGCTGGGTGTGGTGACGGACGCCTGTAATCCTAGCTACTTGGAGAGAGTTGCTTGAACCTGGGAGGCTGAGGTTGCAGTAAGGAAGGGTCCCACCACTGCACTCCAGCCTGGGCAACAAAGAGACTCCATCTCAAAAAAAACAAGTAAATAAAATAAAAAAATAAATAAGAGACTTGGATTCCAGACCCCTGTGTGACTGTCCCAATTTCTTCTTTCCAAGCAAGCAGGGCAAAGAGATCTTTGGCGCAAGATCGTAACTGAGGCACAGCCAGGCTCTTTGGGAGGCCAAGGCGGACGGATCACCTGAGGTTGGGAGTTCAAGATCAGCCTGGCCAACATGGAGAAACCCTGTCTCTAGTAAAAAGTACAAAATTAACCAGGCATGGTGGTGGATGCTTGTAATCCCAGCTACTCAGGAGGCTGAGACAGGAGAATTGCTTGAACCCAGGAGGCGGAGGTTGCGGTGCGCTGAGATCACGCCATTGCACTCCAGCCTGGAGTGCAACTCCAGCTTCCAACTGAAACTCTCATCTCAAAAAAATAAATAAATGAGGCACAGGGTAATGGGGTTGATGGTGTATTACAGGTACAAGAAGCCACACAGCAGTGCAGACAGACTTTATTAGTGATATCAATACAGCAGAGGTGCCCATGGAGCAGAGGGAAGGGACCCATGCCTGGACCAGTCCCTTCCTCCTCCTGCCCCTGCTGGGTCCTAGGAGGATAAGGCCTGGCCTGGACCAGTTCCTCCTGTTCCACCTGAAACACATGGGGATGGAGAGCCAGGGCTGGCCTTGCTTCCTGCTCCTCTTGTTATCACTCCCGTGTTATCGCTTCCTTGAAGGGATTAGATCTCTCCCTCCCCAGCTCCTAGGCAGGGAACCCTAGCTATGGGGAGGGGTATATTTGGGAGGTCTGAGGCCTAGGAATAGCCTCTAGACCCCTCCTAACCCACACCCTTTAGTTCCCTGGGGCCCAACACAAGCAGGTGGAGGGAAGGTGGGGGCTTCTTCATGGGGTATGAGCCCCCAGCCGTTTGGGCTTCAGGGAGCCCCACAGCGACTGAACACCCCTGCGGACAGTCCACCCTACACGCCGTGCCACAGACTCAGCAGGGGGTGCTGGGAGGCAGGAGGTGGAGGCCTGGGAACGGGCATCCAGACACTTCTGGTAGCGAAGCTGCAGAGGCAAGCAGGGCGGTCACTCTCCAGCCTGCCTCATATGGGACCACGTCACCACCCCACCACCCTACCCACTTACCATGCACGCAGCCTGCACAGCCTCTGAGAGGCTGGCAGCATTGGGCTCGCACCAGAACATGTGGCAGCAGAAGGAGGCTGGGCCAGCAGCCATGATGAATGCGAACGTGTGGACATCTCTGCCCACAGCCAGGAAGGAAAGGAAACGCACCCGACACTCTCCCAGCACTGCCTCTGTCTGCAGGGAGGGAACTCAGTTAAAAAGGAACACCACCTGCACTGTGTTCCATATCCATCTTAGCAGCAGCTCTTCCCCTCACCCCCAGTCTTCCCTCCATGGCAAGGCATAGCCATGACTTCTACCCCAGCTCTTTACCTGCTGGTGCAAGATGGTGAGGGTAGCAGGGGCCACACTGACATGGCTTGGGGTCCACTGTTCACGGCTGCTGGAGGATAGGACTGACTCGAGGGCCCCATTAATCACATCTACCCCTGGAACATATGAACACAAGACACCACTGAGGGTAGAGAGAGGATACCCCAGCTCTACCCTAGACCTCTAGCTCCACCCGATCAAACCCAGGGCCTTTGCCCCATCCCCACTTTACCAGCCTACAACTTGGACAATGCTGTCCAAGTATCCCTTCCCTGGGGCTCTCCTCCCATTGGCTTCAGTGACTGGACATTTTCCTACTTTTTAAGATCTTGAATCCTAGGCTCGTTATTTTCACTGGCTCTGCCTATTCCTCCACCCTTCTGAACTGACTGACCTCCCAAAAGTTCTGACTCCCCCAAATCTTGCTCTTTCAGTGCTCATCCCACTCAGATACCACATTGCTTCACACCACAATAACTCCCAAATCAGCCCCTACAGGCCAGTCCTCTCCCAAGACCCAATATTTTTTTAAGATATCTGTTTTGAGAAGTGATTACTCTGTATCACACTGTGTTAAGTCATTACAGTGTATTACCTCATTTGCACCCACACAACACAACTTCACAATAGATAACTTTTTTTTTTTTTTTTCTGTGACAGAGTCTCTCCCTGTCCCCCAGGCTGGAGTGCAATAGTGCTATCTCGGCTCACAGCAACCTCTGCCTCCCAGGTTCAAACAATTCTCCTGCCTCAGCCTCCTGAGTAGCTGAGATTACAGGCACCCACCACCACGCCCACCTAATTTTTGTAGTTTTAATAGAGACGGGTTTTCACCACGTTGGCCAGGTTGGTCTCAAACTCCTGATCTTGTCATCCCCCTGCCTTGGCCTCCCGAAGTGCTGGGATTACAGGCATGAGCCACTGCTCCTGGCCCTACTTTATTTCCATTTTACAAATAAGAAAACTGAAGAGATTGGTAATATGCCTTAGGTTACATCAAGGCATGGGGACCTGAGTTCAGGAAATCTGATTCCAGAGCCTGGGTTCTTAGCCATGCCTTTCTCCTACCTCTTCTCTGTATTACTAGTTTTCAGAACTAGAAGGGCTTTCAAGATCTTAGTTCTACTCAAGAATGTCTATAACATACTCAAAGGCCAAGGAACCCAAGGTTCCTGACTTTTAGATCAATCAAATTTCTCTCATAATGCATGGTCTCCCCCACCTCAAACCTTAAACGTTTCCCCTCATGGATTCCACTTCTGCTTGCACTCAGCAGAGCACCAAGGCAGGAGCACGTGGTGTGGCAAAGGCATCAGTTTTAGTCCCCACACTCATAAGTTGGCTGTGTGAGCTACTGTCTCTGTGCAATGCCAGTGCAAAAGGCACATGCCTCTGTGGTTCACTCCCAGACCCTCTGCCCCTTTTAGTGCCTCTCAGCTCCCACTAGGAGCAGACCATATGGACTCTTTGTGGGCAGAGAACAAATGTCTTCTTTGAATGTCTTCTCCCATCTTGGCCTTGCTCATCTTTCTTCTGGATGGATCATGGCCAAACTGCTCCCAAAAGGATGCAAGTCTTCCAAAAACTGGCCTCACCGGAGCTGTCAAGCCTCATATTTTACTGCTCCCTGAGCTTCAGATGATTTGTGTAGCATTATTATTAACAATTAATCCTGGCAAATGGCCTATAAGGCAGATGGGGAATGCAAAGCAAGAGAAGAGTGCCCTTGAGGGACGCAGACTACAACTGAAGGAAAAGCCTCTGTCTCCAGTGCCCTTTCCCTGCTGGACTGAGAAACTCCAGATTGTCATCCTTCAGGTCTCCACCTAGGTGCTGCCTAGGAAGCCAACCCTGCTGCAGGGCAGGGAGAGGACAACTTTGAGATAACTCTTACCACAACATCTTGTAACTCCTGGAAAACTTTTTTCCACACTGGGCTGTGGCCATCTTAAGAACAGAAATGGGAATTTAATTCATCCCTCTGTCCCCAGTTCTAACACAGGGCTTATCTGCTGAAGAAATTCCAGATGCATGAGCAAGTCACTCTCAAGGCAGCATGGGCAAATGCACCCAAACTGGTAAAACCAAGTGTCATAGAAGTGGATAGGCCAGGTCAGATTGCAGAGTGCTTCAAAAGCCAGGCAGAGGGGTGTGATGTTTACAACATTTAGGCCAGGGCAACTGGAAATTTCAAAGTTCAGGTGTGTGAAAGGGACATCAATGTCAAACTGCTGAATAGATGGGGCTGTGGGAGGTGGAGCCTGGCCTCAGAGTTTTGGGAGGTTTGGCAGGGAAGTGGCGAAAGCAGTGAAAGCAGTGGAGAAAGGTCTGGAAAAAGGCTGTCAGATTTGATAACAACTCAGGACTGAAACCTACACCTTGATCTCCAGCCCCAAAGGCAATCCTCCTTATCCTGCTGTGCTTTTTTCTT
>PVKP010011429.1:0-61366 GCA_004027715.1 Plecturocebus donacophilus
GGGAGGGGAACATCACACACTGGGGTCTGTCAGGGGATGGGGAGTAGGGGAGGAATAGCAGAGGGTGGGGGGATAGCAGAGGGTGGGGGATAGGAGAGGGATGGCATTAGGAGAAATACCTAATGCAGATGATGGGGTTATGGATGCAGCAAACCACCATAGCATGGTGTATACCTATGTAACAAACCTTCAGGTTCTGCACATGTACCCCAGAACTTAAAGTATTATAATAATAAGAAGAGGAAAACTCCTGGAAGATAACAGGGGAAAACCTAGATGATTTCAGATATGCAGATGACTTTTTAGACACAACACCAAAGGCATGATACATGAAAAACATAATTGATAAGCTGGACTCCATTAAAACGTAAAACTTCTGCTCTGTGAAAGACAATGTTGAAAGAATAAGAAGAGAAGGCACAGATTGAGTGAAAATATTTTCAAAAGATATATATGATAAAGAACTGTTATTCAAAAATACACAAAGATTTCATAAAATTCAACAATACGAAAATGAAAAACGCAATTTTTTAAAATGGGCAAAAGACCCACGGACTTTACCAAAAAAATATATGGATAACAAGTAAGTGTATGAAAAGATGCTCAACATCATATGTCGTTAGGATGTTTTCAACTAGAATGACAATGTGATACCACCATACCTATTAGAGTGGCCTATCCAAAACATTGGCAATACCAAATGCTGGCAAGGATGTGGAGCAACAGGAACTCTCATTAGTTGCTGACAGAAATGCAAAATGGAGCAGCCACTTCCAAAGACAGTTAAGCGGTTTCTTAGAAAAATAAACATTTGCTTAGCATACAATCCAACACTTGTGTTCCTAGCATTTATCCAAGTAAATAGAAGACTTATTTCCACAAAAAAGCCTGCACATGGATATTTATAGCAGCTTTATTGATAATTTGTAAAACTTGGTTGTAACTAAGATGACCTTCAGTCAGTGAATGGATAAACAAACTGGTACATCCAGATAATGGGCTATTATTTAGCAACAAAAAGATGTGAGCTGCCAAGCCTTGAAAAGACATGAAGGAAATTAAGTGAAAGAAGCCAATTTGAAAAAGCAATGTACTGTATGATTCAAACTACACAGCATTCTGGAAAAGGCAAAAATGATCAGTGTTTGCTAAGAATTAGGAGGAAGGATAAATGGATAAGTGGAGCTTAGAGGATTTTAGGGCAATGAAAATACTCTGTGTGATACTATGATGGTGATGTAATACTGAAATGGTGGGTATATGTCATTATGCATTTGTCCAAACCCATAGAATGTACAACACCAAGAGTGAAATCTAATGTAAGCTGTGGACTTTGAGTAACAGCAACGTGTTAATGTAGGTTCATTAATTATAATAACTGTGGCACTCTGATAAAAGATGTGGATAATGGGAGAGGCTATGCATGTATGGAGGTAGGGTGTATATGGAATATCTCTGTGTTTTCCTCTCAATTTTTCCACCAACCTAAAACTGCTTTAAAAATAAAGTTTATAAATATAAAAGATAACATACACACAGTTATATGGAAATAGGCAATAGATAAAATGAAAGCAGAAAACTAAGCCAAAAAAAAAAAAAATACAGGAAAAGAGGAACAGCAGGGCAAAAAATAGAAGAGACATTGAAACAAAAATAATTAAATATAATGTCAATGATTACATTAAATGTTAATCAGGGGACACTTGAATTACAAGGCAGAGATTGTTAGGCTTGCATAAAAGCAATATCCAACTATATACTGTCTATAAGAGATGCACTTTAAATGTAAAGACATAAAGATACATCTCGCATGCAGTTACCAAAGGAACGATTGCATTGCTAGTATTAAATTAGCAAAATAAACTTCAATACAAAGAGTATCATGAGAGATAAAGAGTAATGTTTCATAATGGTAAAAGGGCCAATGCATGAGAAAGACATAACAGTAATAAATACATTTGCATTTAATAAAAGAGATTGGAAGTACAGGAAGCAAAAATCAACAGAATTAAAGGAAGAAAATAAGCATATTTACAATAATTTTTGAAGACTTTAACAGTCCTATCCCAACAATCGTGAGAATAACCAGACAAAAAATTAAGTAAAAATATAGATCATATAACATGAAGAGCCACTTTAAAATTACAAAATGATTAGAATTTATTTTGAATTCTAAATTTTGAATTCTGAATGATAATGATATGCAAGATATCGAAATTTGAGTAATGCAGATAAAGCAGTGCTTCAAAGAAAATGTATAACATTATGCTAATATTAAAAATGAAAAGGCAAAATATAGTCTAATAATTTATTATAAAGAAAGTAAAGAATAAATTAAATCCAGTGTAAGTAGAAGAAAGGACACAAAAAAATAACAGTCGAGAAAATGAACCAAACTAAAATGTGTTCTTTGAAAATGCCAATAAAGTTGATTAATTTCTACTTAGACAATTACTTAGGGAAGGAAAACAATTTACTAATATCAAGGATGAAAGTGAGTTTATCACTGCGTGTCTAATTCATCATTTTTATGTCTAAAAGACATAAAAACATAATAAAAATCATGAACAAATTTATGTCAACAATAATTTGAAAGCTTACAAGAAATAGACAAATTATTACAGCTTACCAAAACCAACATAACACAATATATTAAATCTGCATAGTTCTGTATCTAATAAATAAATTAATTATCAAATATATTCATGCAAAAAAATTCTTCAAGTCTAGGTGGTTTTACTGGTAAATACTATTAATCATTTAAGAAAGAAATGACACCTATCTTACACAGACTGCATCAGAACATAGAAAAAGAGGGAATAATTCCAGACTTGTTTTATAAAACAAGCATAATCTGAGTACCAAAATATAACAGAAGGTATTACAAAGAGCTACAAAACAATATTCCTTATGAATATGGATTTTGAAATACTTACCATATGTTAATTTTATCAGACATATATATATATGATAATATATAATGATCAAGTATGGTTTTTCCTTGAAAAACAAGATTAATTTAATACTTGAAAAGTAATCAATATAATTCACTGCATTAGAAGGAAAAAGTAAAAAAATTATCATTTCAATAAACAGAAAGTGTATTTGACAAAATTCAGCAATCTTTTATAAAAGCTCTCAGCAAACTTGTATTCATAAGATCATACAACATCTGACAAAAGACATAAATGAAAAACTTACAGCTAGCATCATATTTACAGTGAAATATTGAATGCTTTCAACATAAGATAAGGAAAAAGAAAAGATGCCCATGCTTACCACTTTCATATAATATTGTAGTGGCAGTTATAGCCAGTGAAATTTGAAACAAATTTAAAAAGAAAAGATAAAATATTTGGAAAAGAAGAAATAAAACTGTCTGTATTTGCAGATAGTAAAACTGTTTATGTGGAAAAAACTAAGGAATCTAAAAAGCATCTACTCCAAATAATAAGTGAATTTAGCAATATCACTAAATATAAAATTAGTATACAAAAAGAAAACTTGAAAATTTCATTTCTTGTAGGATCAAAACCAAAATAGGAAACTGCTTAACAAAATCTGTATAAGATCTCTATTCTAAAAATGACAAAACATTTCTGAAGACTAAATAATTGGAGATACAGACCATTTTATGGAATAGAATACTTGATATTGTTAAAATATCCATTTTACCCAAAATGATTTATAAATTCAATGCAATCCCAGTCAAAATTCCATCATAATTTTTGTATAGAAATACAAGCTGACTCTAAAATATGTATGAAAAGACAAAAGGTGTTGCATATTTAGGAATCTTGACAAAAACAAAATTGGAATAGTTACATGACCTGATCTATAGAACTACTAAAATGGCTATAATAATCATAAAAGTGTGGTACTGGCATAAGGTTAACAAACAAACTAATGGAGCAGAATTAAGAGTACAGAAATAAACCCATACTACATTGTCCTTTGATTTTATTCTATATCATTCTCAAAGCAATTCAGTGCAGGAAAAGAATTTTTTTCAATAAATAATCCTAACACAACTGGATAGCTATATAGATAAAAATTAACTTCAGTCACCTCCCTCACATCATACACAAAACTGAATTTAAAATGGATTATTATAGGAAGAAGTAGAAATCCTGAACAGAACAATTATTAGCAGTCAGATTAAATCAGTAATTTAAAAAATTGCCAACAACAAAAAAGCCCAGGGCCTGATGGATTTACAGCCAAATTCTATCAAACTTTCAAATAATTGGTACCAATTCTACAAAAATGATTTCAAAACATCAAGAAAGAGGAAATATTTCCTAACTCATTCTATAAAGCCAGTGTCACCCTAATACCAAAACTAAGAAATGATATAACAACAACCACCAAAACTACATACCAATATCCCTCATAAACATAGATGCAAAAATCCTCAACAAAATACTAGTGAACAGAATCCAACAGCACATCAAAAAGATAATTCACCACAATCAAGTGGGTTTCATCCCAGGGATGTAGGAATGGCCTAATAAACACAAGTCAATAAATGTGACACATCACATTAACAGAACTAAAAACAAAAACCATACGATCATTTCAATAGATACAAAAAAACTTGATAAAATCCAGCAGCTCTTTATGATAAAAACACCCAAAAAACTAAACAAAGAAGGAATATACCTCAAAATAATAAAAGCCATATATGACAAACCCCAACCAACATTATACACAATGTGGAAAATTTGAAAGCATTCCCCTAAGGACTGGAACAAGACAAGGATGCCCACTTTCAGCACTCCTAGTCAACTGGAAGTCCTAGCCAGAGCAATCAGACAAGAGAAAGAAATAAAGGGAATCCAAACTGGAAAAGAAGAAGTTAAATTATTTCTGTTTGCCAATGATATGATCATGTACCTAGAAAACCCTAAAGACTCCTTTAAAAGACTTCTAGATTTGGTAAATGAATTCAGTAAAGAATCAGTTTACAAAATCAAGATACATAAAAGAATCAGGTACATAAATCAGTAGCACTGCCATATACCAACAACAACCAAGCTGAAAATCTAATAAAAAACTCAATTCCTTTTACAATAGTGGCCAAAAAAACTACCTAGAACCAAGGAGGTGAACATCTTTATAAGGAGAACTACAAAACAC
Organism: Plecturocebus donacophilus; assembly: GCA_004027715.1. Taxonomy (NCBI): domain Eukaryota; kingdom Metazoa; phylum Chordata; class Mammalia; order Primates; family Pitheciidae; genus Plecturocebus; species Plecturocebus donacophilus. The sequence continues at coordinate 5,140 of PVKP010011429.1, forward strand.
TGCTGAAAGAAATCACAGATATCACTAACTAATTGAAATATAACCTATGCTTGTGGATTGGAAGAATTAGTATAATGAAAATGATTGTACTACCCAAAGCAGTCTACAGATTCAATGCAATTCTTATCAAAATACCAACATCATTTTTCACAGAATTAGGAAAAACAATTCTAAAATTCATCTGGAACCAAAAAAGCCCGAATATTCAAGGTAATCCTATGCAAAACTAACAAATCCAGAAGTATCACATTGCCTGACTTCAAATTATGCTACAAGGCTGTTGTTACCAAAGCAGCATGGTACTGGTATAAAAGTAGATACATAGACCAATGGAACAGAATAGAGAATCCAGAAATAAAACCAAATACTTACAACCAACTGACCTTTAACAAAGCATACAAAAAAAAATTTGGGGAAAGGACGCCCTGTTCAAACAGTTCAATAAATACAATAGAAAAACTGGATAGTCACATGTAGAAGAATGAAATTGGTTCCCTAATTCTAAGCATATACAAAAATCAACTCAAGATATATCAAGGACTTAAATCTAAGACCTGAAACCATAAAAATTCTAGAAGAAGACTTAGGAAAAGCTTTTCTGTACATTGGCCTTGGTAAAGAATTGACAGCTAAGACCCCAAAAGGAAATGCAACAAAAATAAAAATAAATAAATGAGACATAATTAAACTAAAAAACTTCTACACAGCCAAAGAAATAATCAGAGTAAACAGACAACCCATAGAATGGAGAAAATATTTGCAAGCTATGCATCTGACAAAGGACTAATATCCAGAATCCACAAGGAACTCAAGCAAACCAGCAAGGAAAAGAAAAACAAATAATCCCATCAAAAAGTGGGCAAAAGATATGAATTGACATTTCTCAAAAGAAGATATAAAATGGCCAAGAAATACATGAAAAAATGTTCAACATCACTAATCATCATAAAAATGCAAATTAAAAGTACAATAAGATACTGTTTTACCCCAACTAGAATGGATGTTATTAAAAAGTCAAAAAACAATAGATGTTGGTATGGATGTGGTGAAAAGGGAATCCTTATACACATTTGTTGAAAATGTAAGTTAGTACAATCTCTATGGAAAACTGTATGGAGATTTCTTAAATAACTAAAAGTAAATCTACCATTTGATGCAGCAATTCCACTACCAGGTACCAATTCAAAGGAAAATAAGTCATTATATAAAAGAAAAATCTGTATGCATGCATTTATTGCAGCACAATTCACAATTGCAAAGATAGGGAACCAACCTAAGTGCCCCTCGACCAATGGGTAGATAAAGAAAATGTGGTATATATACACTGTGGAATACTACTTAGCCATACAAAAAATAAAATAATGTCTTTTCCAGCAACTTGGGTGGATTTGGAAGCCATTATTCTAAGTGTAGTAACTCTGGAATAGAAAACCCAATATTGTGTGTTCTCACTTATAAGTGGGAGCTAAGTAATGGGTATGCAAAGGCATAGAGAGTGGTATAATGGACTTTGGAGCCTCAGAATGGGGCAGGGTGGGAGGATGGTGAGAGATTTTAAAAACTACAGATTTTGTACAATGTACACTACTCAAGTGATGGGTGCACTAAAATCTCAGACTTCACTACTGTATAATACATCCAAGTAACTAAAAACCACTTGTACCCCAAGAGCTATTGAAGTATATGCATGTATATGCACACATATATATTTATATATAATAAAAAATGAATTATTATCCAAGATAAAAAAGTTAAAACCATAATTCTTTTAGGAGAAAACGAAAAAAATCTTTGTAATTCGATATTATGCAAATATTTCTTATACACATTACAGAAAACAATAACAATAAAAGGCGAAATAATAAATTAGATTGTATCTAAATTAAAAATTTCTAATTATCAAAAGAAAACCAGAGACAATAAGCGTGCAAACCACACACAGGGGAAATATATTTTAAAAACAACTATTTGGAAAGGTCTGATAGCCAGTATATTTTAAGAAATCTTAAAACTAAGATAAGTAACTCAATTTTATCATAAACAAAATATTTCAGCATTCTCTTCAGAAAAGAAGAGAATATGACTGGCCAATAGGTACATGAACAAGTGTTCAACAAATTACAACCACAGTGAGATATACCACTCTATACATAGCAGAATGACTAAAAAGACTGATACACCACCAAATATCGACAATGACGTGGAAGAACAGAAAATGTCATAGATGGCTGGTTGAGAAACAAAATTGTACACCTCTCTTGGAAAAAAGAACTAGCAGTTTCTTATAAGAAAAACCATACACCTGCCTAGTGACACAGAAATTCAGCTTCTAGAAATTTACCCAGGAAACTTGAAAGCATTTGTCCGCTCAAAATAACTAAATTATGTTCATAATAGCTAAAAGTGGAAAACAACTCAGGTATCTTACAAAAGGAGAATGAATTTAAAAGCTGTTGTATAGTCAAACAAATGGAACACTACTAAGAAATATAAGGGAATTAATTGTTCATACATGCTATGACTTGTATTAATTTCAAAAATATTATGCTAAGTGAAACAAGCCTTACATAAAGAGGCTATTATAGGATTCCTATTAGGTAAAGTTCTTAAATAAGTAAAACTAGTTTATAATAGAAAAAAATCAAATTGGATGGGTAGCATGGGGATTGACTGGAAAGAGACACATGGGAACTTTATAGGGAGATGGTGATATTCTAAATTTTGTTATGGATTTATGTTGTATAAATGTATTTATTTGTTAAAATTCAGAGAATGTACAGTTACAATTTGAGCATTCCATTTCATATAAATTTATATCAAAGAATAAAAAGTCATAAACAAGCATCAAATTTTCATGATATGATTGCTGAAGTATTTAGTGAGATGTGTACTAATATCTGTATTTATTTTGCAATGCACTGAAAAATGGATTGATTAATGGATCAAGGGATAGATAGATGGATGCATAAGTATGTGACAGAATGATTATAGTAAAATCATAATAGTAGAAACCAGGTGGTGGTTATATGTGTATTCCCTGTAAAATTATTTCTATGTTATTATAAGTTTGAAAAAATTCACAGTAAAATTTTGGAAACATAGATCAGGAATGGAGGTGTAATGGAATGTTTTAAAAAACTCACAAAAAGGCAGGCAACATAGTTTACGTCCCCAACAAAACTCATGTTAAATTTTAATCTCCAATGTTGTAAGTGGGGCCTTGTGGGAGGTGTTTGGGGCATGGAGGCAGGTCCCTCATGGCTTGGTGTTGTCCTCACAATACTGAGTGTGTTCTTGTGAGATATGGTTGTTTAAGTGTGTGGCATCTTTCTCCTGCTTGCTCCTACTTTTGCCATGTGTCATGTCTGCTCTTGCTTCAACTCTTGCCATGAGTAAAAGCTCCTTGAGGCCTCCCCAAAAGCTGGGCAGATGTTGGTGCCATGCTTGTACAGCCTACAGAACTGTAAGACAATTAAAACTCTTTTCTTTATAAATTACCCAGCCTCAGTTATTTATTTATAGTAATGCAAGAATTGCCCAATACAGCAGGAAAAAAGGTTTAGGTGAAGAAAGAACAGATGGGACAAAGAGAAAACAGATAACAAGATGGTACACTTAAACATAATCATATCAACAATGCTTTTAATGTAAACAATATAAAATCTCCTTGTAAAGTAAAAAAAAATAAATTGAGTAGATAAAAATGAAAGACCAAACTATTTATGCCATTTATAAGAAATACAGCTTAAATGTAAAGACTCCAATTGGCTGAATATAAGACTCCAAAAGATATGCCATGCAACTACTACAAAGAAATGGTGGTGTGGCTATACTGATATAAGACAAACTCAATTTAAAATAAGAACAATTTTCATTAAAAAGAGGTATACTTCCAATAATAACAGTCAATTAACCAACAAGACCATATAGGTGAAGGGGAGGAAGGCAGCAAATCACACTGCCATGTGTGTACCTATACAACAATCTTGCATATTCTTCACATGTACCCCAAAACCTAAAATGCAATAAAAAAAGAAAAAAAAGACACAATAATTCTAAGTAGTATGCAACTAATAATAGAGCCTCAAAGTATGTGAAGCAAAAATTGACAAGAGAGGGAGAATAGATATATTTGAATATTTTAATATATCTTATTCAATAACTAATGGAAGTACACAGAGAGAAAGGATGTAGAATTGTGAACACTACCAACAACTATACAATTAACAGGTATTTTTTCACATTTACACAGAGCATTCACCAAAATAAACCATAATCTCGGCCATAAAACAAGTCTCAATATTTTTCAGCAGAAACTGTATAAGCCAGAGGAGAGTGGGATGATATACATAAAATGTTGAAGGAAACCAAACAACAAAATATCCCGCCAATCAAGAACACTTTGTCCAGCAAAGTTGTCCTTCAGAAATAAAGGAGAGAGAAATATTTTGCCAGACAAACAGAAGCTGAGGAAGTTCATCACTGCCAAATCTGTCTTAAAAGAAATGCTAAAGCGAGTTCTTCAGTTTTCAGGCTGGAAGCAGAGGGCAGTAATGACTAACACAGAAGCATTTTAAGGTATAAAATTCACAGATTCACAATACTCGAATACTGTAATGATGGTGTATAAATCAGTCACATCTTCAGCATGAAGGTTAAAGGACAAAACTATTAAAAATAATAAGGATAATTACAGTAATTTGTTAAGGGATATGCAATATAAAAAGATGTGAATGGTGCCATCAAAAATTCAAAATGTGAAGTAGAGAGTGTCATTAAAATGTAGTCTTTTATGGCTATAAAAGTTTACTTGTTATCAGCTTAAAATAACCTGTTATATCATGAAATATTTTTTGTAACACAGTGTAATCACAGAGCAAAATCTTATAATAGATACAATAAAAATAAAACGCACAAAAAACCAAAATATGCCACTAAAGAAAATCACTTAACCACAAAGGTAGACAGTAAGAGAGTAAGAAAGGATCTACAAAACAACTAGAAAAAAAATAACGAAATGATAGCAATAATTCCTTACCTACTAATAATCACCTTGAATGTAAATTATTAAATTTTCCAATTAAAAGACACAGAGTGGCTGGTAAAACGAACAAACAAAAAAACCCAGCTATATGCTGGTTTATATGCTTATTTCACTGTTAAGGACACTCAAGCCTGAAAGAAAATGAATGGAAAATATATTCCATGCAAATGGAAACCAAAAGAGAGCAGAAGTAGTTATACTCAGATAAAATAGGCTTCAAGTCAAAAACTGTAAAAATAAACAAAGATTATATACAGATAAAGGGATCACAGACTTGAGCAACTGTGTCTGGCCCCAAATACCTATTCTGATCACAATGGTATAAAACGAGAAATCAATAACAGGAGAAATTTTGGAAACTTTACAAATAGATGAAAATTAAACATGTTCTTAAAAAACCAATGGGTCAATGAAAGTAAAAGGGAAATTAAAACTCTAGCAAAACCTTTTTAATAAAAACTAATGAGCTGAATCAAATGTGTATATATGTATATATATATATATATATATTCAAAAGATTTTTTAATAGTTAATCTTGAACAAGAAGAAAACAGTTGGAGGACTTACACCATCTTATTTTAAGACTTAGCATAAAGCTACAGTAATCGAGTTATTGTGGACTGGTGAAAGGATGGATGCATAGATCAATGGAACAGAATAGAGAACTCAAAAATAGATAAGCTGAAGTTTGCCTAACGTAACTCAATTGGGAAAATATTTTCCTTCAAGAAATGGTGTCAGATCTGGATATGCAAAAATAAATCTTGATTCTTTTCTCATCCAAGTCACAGATATTAACTTGATGTGGATAACAGACCTAAACATAAAAACTGAAATCATGAAACTTATGAGAAACATAGGAGAAACATTTTGTGACACTAGGTAGACAAAGCTTTCTTAATTAAGAGACAAAAACCTAAACCATACAAAAACAATAATTTGTACTTCACCAGAATTGAAACCTTCTGCTATTCAGAAGATATTATTTAGAAAATAAAAGGACAGACTACATAGTGACGGGATATACTCACAAATCACATGTTTGAGGCAGGACCTGCATGTTGAGTCTATAAAGAACTCTTCAAATTCTATAATATGAAGAAAAACAAATAAATTATAAACAGGCAAAAGATTTGAATGATCAACTTCACAAAAGAAGATATATGTATAATCTATAAGTACTTGACAAAATGTTCAATGTCATTAGTCATTAGGGAAATGCAAATTAAAATAACAGGATACCACTGCACACACAAAATAATAATGTTTAAAAAAATAAGACACACAATACCAAAACAGACCACACAAAGTGCCATTGAGAATGTGGACCAACTAGAACTTTCATGTATTACAAGTGAAAATATAAATGGTACAGTTATTTTGGAAAACCAGTTTGCCATGTTCCCATAACATTTAGCATACATTTAGCATACAAAACAGCGATTTTACTTGTAGGTATTTACTAAAGTGAATCAAAACATATGTCCACATAAATATTAATAGCAATTTTATTCACAAAAGCAAAAAACTAGAAGCAATTCTCATGTTCAGGAAAATGTCAATAGATTTAAAGAAAACAGTTCATTCATGTACTGTATACCCTATGGGAAGCAATTCCAATTCTAAGAATTTACTCACAAAAATAGAAACATATATCCAAACAAAAACTTGTTTGTGACTATTTATAGAGGCATGATTTATCATAGCAAAAACTAGAGGTGGCCTAACTGCCCATCAACTGGTGCACGAATAAATATTGCAGTGTATCTAGAATGTAGAATAATACTCAGCAACATAATGGAATGAACTGCTGTCACTAGCAACAACTGATCAATCTACATTATATTGAGTGAAATAAGCCAAACACAAGAATACTTACTCTTTGACTCCATTTGTGTGATATTCTAGAAAAATTATAACTACACCACAGATAGAAAAAAGATAAATAGCTGCCAAAGGTTGGAGCAGGTAAGATCTATTCCAAAGGGGCCAATGGGAATGCTTTATATCTTGATTTTTATGGTGATATTAGTTATGTGTGCATTAGCTAGACTGCATCAAACTGAACACTTAAAGAGGGTGCATTTTATGTAAATTATTTCTGAATATAATTGATTTAAAAATCTGGATGAAGCAGCTAAAGCAGTGCAACTTTAAGTTTTTCATTACAGAGTCAGTCAGAAAATTAGAACACTTGGGAAACTGTCATCAATATAATATCACAGACAGCCTAATAAGGTGGATAATATTGTTCTTATTTTACAGAGTAAGAAATTTTAGCTAGGAGATGTCAGCTTTGGCTTTGTCTCATAGCAAGTGCTCAATGAATGTGCTGAAATACCTTGCCCACAGTCACAAAGTCACTTGGTCAGTGGCAAAGCCAGGACTACCATTTTTGTTTCTGGATTATTGGCCCAGTGCTCCTTCCATTGCATGATAATGAAAAGGAGGAGAGAGAGAGGACAGTAACAATGCTGGCATGGGGAGATGCCTGGGTGAGTGAAAATTTGCAATGTGTCTATCACCTGCCAGAACTTGGAATTCTGGTGACCATCAGCATTGAGAGGTGGTGTGGAGATGGGAGGGATCATTGTTGATTCCATGAGTCCGACCTGAATCTTTGCAAATGGGCATAGCAACTACGGCAAAATTTCAAATACAGTAAAGACACCACAGTGGGCCCAATATCATTAATGAGCATAGTGTCAGCTCTGTCTGTAGATACAAGTGTGCATGATGAACAGGGAAATCCAAATGCAAATAGAGTTTTCCCCAATATGTCGAAGTCATTTCTACCTCTTCTCATATCACATTTCGGAGGCTAGTCAAAGCACTCAGTTACCTCCAGGAAGACAGGCAGAAGAGAGGAATGGGTACGCTCATGGTTGCTGGATCTGTACTGCTGCCCTGGGATGAGACAGGAAAAATGGGAATCCTGAAGCTCTCCGTCCTGCAGTGGGTGAGGGAGGGGAGGGAGTGCAAGGGTAATGTATGGGGCCTCAATGCTGAGATTCACAGTGATGGTAGCAGGCTCCCTAAGCTGTGGACGGTCTGTGTCAATCACAGTCTCAGAGCTAGGAAAGCACACAGACTTGCTGGCCTTCTTTCCTTGGGTAAGTGAAGTTCTTCATTGCCCTCCACCCCCCACATAACCTTAGTACATATTAGTCCCTTTGCCTGAAATGCTCTTCCTCTAACTCACATGGCTAATTATGTCTCTTCTTTCAGGTTTCAGCTCAAATGTCACTTCCTGAGGAAGATTTCCTGAGCATCAGACCACACTAGTAAAGCATCTCTGATGCTCTTTGTTCTCAATCAGAGCATAGTTCCTCTCACAGCATTTATTTGCCATACAAGTGCCCCTACTGCATTGTCTGCTCCATGAGGGAAGAGGCATTATCTGTCTTGTTGACCTAGTGGAGTACTGACACAGACACTCAGTAAATACTTGTGGAATGAAGGAATTGAACTACTCAAGGGACACAGAGATCATAGTGTCCATGAATGCCTGAGATTTAATAAGGCCACTGAAGGGGCTGGTTAGCAGAAACCACCTCCTCTAATTTCATGATTCCCTCCCCTACTCCCCACACTAGGGAAAAAAGGCCCTGAGAAAGCCTGTCCAGCCATCTTGTGTGTGTGCCATTATTGCTGCCTCTGCTCTGGGGTCATCACTTTCCTCACAGCAATTTCTCTCTACAGCCCAGCACCTGTTCCATATCCCTTCTCAAAACTGGCCCCAGAGGAGGGATAATGGCATAAGTAACATGTCCTAAGGTCTTGGCTGTACTTCTACCTGGCCTCCACACCCCTAGCACTTTGTGCTCTAGACTTTCAGGGATATATCTGAGGGGCACATTCAGTTCTCTCTAGGATTTGAGAAGGCTTAGCCATCAGAGAGCAGTTCGGTAAGGGAGGTGGAAGAGATGGCAATAGGGTGGAGCCCAAGTATTGATATCTCCTAAAGAAATCAGTCACCTAAAGGACAATTGTGGAAGGCACAGCTGGGGAAGGTTATAGATCAGCAGAGTGCCTGAGGTGTAGATTCAGTGCAGACCCCAGAACTAGGACAGCACCCCCCGCCATTGAATTCCTCAGGACATGAGGCCTAAATAAGTGTAGTGTCCTTAAGCACGTGGTCAAATATAAAACCTTTTCAGAGAGCTGGGAGGTCTCAGCAGCCTAACTTCGTTGCCCAGTATCCAGTGTGTGGCTTCCAAAGCCAAATGTAAACTGTACTCAAACCTGGAAAGGCCTACTGAGCTTCTGACTTGCATGTCGCTCTCAGATGTCAATAAATGCCTTGGGATATATTGCAAATCCACCATAAAAAAAACAGTGTGGTACTGGCATAAGAAACTGTAGACCCATGGAGCAGAATAGAGAGCCCAGGAATCAACTTACATATGTATTGTCAACTAAACTTTGACAAGTGAGCCAAGAATAAACAATGGGGAAAGAATAGGCTCTTTAATAAATAGTGCTGGAAAAACAGAACATCCACATGAAAAAAAAAAGAAAGAAAGAAAGAAAAGAAAAAAGAAAATTCAACCCTTGTCTTATTCCATATACAAAAATTTACTTGAAATGGCTTAAATATTTAAAGGTAAGGCCTGAAATGTAAAACTTCTAGAAGCAAACATAGGGGAAAAGCTCCTTGCCATTAGTCTTGGTAATGATTTTGTATGTGTGATATCAGAAGCACAGGCAACAAAAGCAAAAATAGACAAGTGGGACTACATCTAATTACAAGGCTCCTACAGAGCAAAGGAAACCATCAGCAAAATAAAATGGCAACTTACAGAATGGGATAAAATATTTACAAACCATGTGTCTGATAAGAGGTCAATACTATTAATGAAACATATAAGGAACTTACACAACTCAATAACAAAACAAACACAAAGAAAGTCACAAAACAACAACAAACCCCAAATACATCGACTAAAAAAATGGGCGTATTACCTGAATGGACCTTTTTCAGAAGAAGACATACAAACAGCCAATGGATGTATGACAAAATGCTCAATATCACTAATCATCAGGGAAATGCAAATCAAAATCATCATGAGATTTCACCTCACACCTATTATGATGGCTATTATCAAAAAGCCAAAGAGATAAGAAGTGTTGGTGAGGGCGTGGAGAGAAGGGAATACTTGCATACTCTTGGTGGGACTGTAAATTAGTGCAGCAACTGCTGAAAACCAGGGAGCATCCTAAAGAAAAAAAATTGAACTAACATATGATGTAGCAATCCATCTTTTGGCATATATCCAAAGGAAATTAAATGACCCAATAATAAAGATTATCTATGCTCCCATGTTAATTGCAGCGTTATTTACAATAGCCAAGATACGGAATCAACCTAAATGTCCATTAATGGATAAACAGATAAAGAAAATGTGGTATATATGCCCAATGGAATGTCATTCAGCCGTAAAGAAGATCCTGCCACTTCTAACAATATGGATGAATGTGGAGAACATTACGTTAAATTAAATAAGCCAGGCACACAAAGTCTTACATGTGGAGGAATCTAAAAAAGTTGCAGTCAAACTCATGAAAGCAGAACAGTGGTTTCCAGGGGCTAGAAGGTGGGGGGTTTGGGAGACGATAGTCAAAGGGTATAAAACTTCAGTTATAGGATGAATAATTGCTGGAGATCTAATGTACAGTATGGCGACTATAGTTAATACTGTATTATATCCTTGAAACTTGGTAAGAGATCAGATTTTAAGTGTCTTCACTGCCTGCCCCCTCACCACCACACACACAAGTGGTAACTATGAGTGGTAGTAATTTGACTATCGTAATCAGTATGCAATACACATATATATCAAATCATCATGTTGTATACCTTACACATATACAATGTTTCTCAATTAAATATTTTTAAATTTAACAATAATGACAGCAAACAAAAAAATGCCTTGGGACACTCTCACTATGTATTTAAAATTAATCTTTTGAATTGAACTGTACTTCTCTGGGCCGGGGCTGGGGCTAAGGTGAAAACCCTGTGCAGGGCAGTCTTGCATGGCAACAGTAGCAAGGCCACTGATGGAACTTACCTCCAGGATTAGCACCTCACACCTGTGAACCTGCTATACCCCCAGGAATTCTCTAGCCCCATAATGCATCCAAAGTAAGTGTGTAACTATTTCTCAGGTGACAAAACCAATGAGGAGACATAGAGAGGATTTGCCCACTGTACAAAGTGCACCAGACAGGGTCAGAGCTCCAGCCTGAGCCTCTGGGTGCCTTGAGCTAAACTCTGGCCCATGCCCCTTGCTGCTTTTGTCTATTGGAGATCACTTATGTCTGAACCTGTTTTTTCACCTTGACCTGGGTCACAAGGTCTCAAATAGGGGCCCCAGAGGCTGCCATGGAAGGAAAAGAAAGAGAGGGAGCTCAAGCAGGCAGGGAGCTGAATTCCTTCATTGTATCTGTTCTACAGAACAAGAATTCTTCAGCTAAATCAAGCTGAAAGTCTTGCAGTGCAGTGCTCTGCCTTAGAGTTCTATGCTTTCCATGGCCCTTAGATTTCAAAGAATTCTCTTTTCTTTGCTCTTGTTTCTCCTCCCTGTGCTCTCTCTTCCCTCCCTCCCTCTCCACTAATTTCCCCTTCTCTCATTTGCACAAACCCTGTCTCCTTAGAGACCACTTTCCCAAATTGTAAATTCTTTTAACTGAGACTCTGGCCCAAATTCTTGTGATGGGCCACTCCTGCCTAGATTAGGGGAACAGTAGTGGGCATGTGGAGCCCAAGGCCCACTGACCAAGCAGGCAGTCTGCAGAACTGAAGGGGAAGGCGGGCTCCTTGCTGGGGATGGCAGTCAGTGAAATGGCGGCAGCCAGTAGCCAACTCGGGAAAAGCAAACATATTATTTCTCTCTGTGCCAAAACTCAGCCTGTGACGAGTAGAGAATGTGTGCTAGCCCCCAAATGCTATTCAAAGCATTGAAGTCGATCAGTATTTATTGGGCTTTTACTTCATGCCAGGCCCAGTGCTGAGCACTCTGATGTTTCATGAGTCTCTCCCAGCCTTGCAAGGGAGTGGCAAATGTGCACTGGGAGTACTAATACAGGAGTAGTGAGGGACTCCAGGTGAGAAGCACACAGAACAGACTTTGGGGGTTGGAGTGAGGAAGAATCACCAGTGGTTGGGCACAAGGAGGAGAAGAATAGCAAGCTAGGCCTCCAGATGGGGTGGCCTTTTGGGTAGGATTGGAAAGACAGTGGAGATTTTGGGAAGCAGATATGGAGGAAGGCATACCAGCAAGAGACACAAGCATGCTGAAAGGCAGAGCAGTAAGGATGCACACAGTGAGAATGAGGGCCTAATTGGCAATCAGATGCCATGTTCTATGAATCCTACCAGGCTCAGGAATCTGTCTTTCCCTTCCCATGGGATGGGACACTGCCCTAATTTATCAGTTCATCAGCTCTTCATTGACTCTTGTTAAAGCCCCCACTTGACTGCTCTGCCTCCAATATCCCCACCTCTGACCTCACATCTTGGGGGTTACCATAAAATATAGCATGGGTCATGTTTCATAGCCTGTCCAATTCCAAGTCCAGAGACAAGGGAGGAGCCTTGAGCACTCATAGGAGCAGGAATTGAGGAATCTTACAGATCTCAACATGATTCTGTGAGTTGGGGGTGGGAAACCTCCAGCTCACCAGGGTTCCTCCACACCTTTAGTATGGATCTTGGTTTATCTTACTAATACCTGCTCTACAGCTTGGAGACACTGTAGAACACTGCCCAGCTGTAGGGCAGCCACTAGTAAAATATCTTCTTCAGTTTCACGCTCATATGTTGGAATCAAGAATTGATTGACATTCTAAAGAACACTTACCTTTGAAAAACAGAGTTTTTATTCCACTTCAAACCCTCTGAATTTGAGAAAGGCTAAGAAGGTTCACAGAGCCTCAGCTGCCACTGGTGTCCAGTCCAAGGTGTGATGCAGGGTTTTGAAAGTATGGCTCCAAGGCTATTTGACATTATCTGGAAGCCCATCTTGGGACTTGGGTTTGAGCTTCAAAGGGCAGGAGTCCCAGTGAGGAGGTGAGGGTCATCCCCAGCTTTTTTACTTCTGCTCTTGTTTCACTGAGAAGCTAAGAGAAAGAAAAGTGGCTTGGGGAGCTGAAAGAACCAGCACGTAGGGGAATAAGGGGAGGGAAAGAGGCAATGAGGTACAACGGAAGGGACCTGGACTTTGGAATTAGGTGGTCCAAGGCCCAATTATGGTACTGACTAGCTGTGGACCCCAAGAAAATCACTTCCCTAATCCTAATCATCCTCATCTTTAAAATGGGGCTAATAATAGTATCTCCTGCATAGGATTATGGTGAGAATTTAAGATATAACTCACAGGATGCCTGAAACAAGTTAGACCCCTATAAATGAAAGCTATTGGGAGAAATGGTATGGCTGTTTATCATTATCACCAACATCATCTTTGTCAACAAGTTTGATCCTTTGGGGACCTACAGTAGGTGATGATGAGCATGCTTTCCATTAGAAGCATGTAGTTCAATTAACTTGTCTTGATATGGATGACCCAAGAAGGTGCAGAAGTCTGGGACAGGACCTAGATATAAACTCGTTCAGGTAAATACAAGTTGTTCTAGAGCAATTCCTACATAAAAAGAGACTCCTGGCCTTCTCCTGGAATAGGGATAGTGTCCAGACGTTGTAATGGTCAGAATGACCCAGTCAGTATCTCTCTGGCTCACACTGGACCTAATTCTCTTTTAGGTCAACCTTGTGTGCATTCCACCTCCTGCTACTTTTGTCTTTATGGTCTGCTTCCCGATGGCTCAGTGAGGGAAGGAGCAATACAGTAGCCCGACTCTCAGGCATTCACGCCGCCTTCACAGCTGTGGCTCACTGAGGATGCTGATTGTGACATGATGCTGTATTTCACTTATGCTGGAACATGCTGCCCTTTTGTAATGCTTAAGTATCCACTCTGTGTTTGGACTGATGCATCCCTTTGTGATTTAAATGCCAGGTATTTAGGTGTGTAGAAGGGTAGCACAGCATTGCAAGGACAGATTAGCTGATGAGAACCCCGTGCACCATTTGCTCCCTTTCTGGCCTTGCTGAGCCATGCTCACCTAAAACTGCAGCAATACCAGGAGCTCTTTGGTCTGATATTCTCTTTCCCATCCGAAGGGGCTGGAAAAGCTATGTTATTGCCTGAAAGATAAACAGGACCCTTTGAAGGTCAATGGAACAACTATTATTCTTCCCATTCTATAAATGTGCTAACAGAGACAGGGAAACGAAGTGAACTCCCATAAGGCCACACAGCTGGTAAAGGAAGACAAAAAGTGTAATATCAAGGAGCCTAATGGGCTCTGAATATTGAAGAACCTTGTGCAGTAATCAGACAAATGGCATCAAAGGTTATCTGCTATATGTGATTCTCTGTCTAGATATTTATTTATTTTGTGGTAAAATGTGCATAACATCAAATTCACTTTTTTAACCATTTTAAAGTTTACACTTCAGAGGCATGTAGTACATTCACAGTGTGCAAGCATCAATGTTATCTAGTTTCAGAACACTTTTATCATCCCAAATGGAAACACTGTATCTGTTAAAGAGTCACTCCCTGTTTTCCCTGAGCCCTCCAGCCATAGATAACCACTCATCTGCTATACATCTCTATGGATTAGCTTCTTCTGGATATTTAATATGAATGGAATCATACAATATACAGTCTTTGGTGTCTGGCTTCTGATTTCATTCAGTATAATGTGTTGAAAGGTTCAGCCATGTTGTAGAATGTGTCAGAGCTTTATACCCTTTTATGGCCAAATAATATTCAATTGCATGATTGGATAAACATTTTGTTTATCTGCTCATCAGTTAATGATTATTTGTTGTTGTTTTCTCATCTTTGTCTATTGTGAATAGTACATTTTAACAGAAAAGTTAAAGTTTTAATGCATACTTATTATTGTGCAACATAGTGATGGACCAAACAAATAAAAATACATGCATTCCATGCTTATGGATTGGAATAATTAACATTGTTGAAATGAACATACTACTCAAAACAATCTACAGATTCAAGGCAATTCCTACCAAAATATCAATGGCCATCTTCAAAGAAACAGAGTAAAATATCAAAATGTGTACAGAACCACAAAAGAGCCTGGATAGCCAAAGCAATCCTAAGCAAAAAGAACAAAGCTGGAGGCATCACACTATCAGACTCCAAAATAGACTACAAAGCTATAGTAACTAAAAGAGCATGGTACTGGTATGAAAACAGACATGTAGACCAATGGAACAAAACAGAGAACCCAGAAATTAATCTATGTATTTACAGCCAACTGATTTTTTGACATAGGTTTCAAGAGCACTTGTGGAAAGGCCAGTTTCTTCAATAAATTGTGCTGGTGAAAATTGGATATCCATGCACAGAGGAATGAAACTAGACCCACACCTCTCACCCTATAAAAATAAATAATCACTCAAAATGGATGAAAGATCCAAATACAATACCTAAAACTATAAAACTAGTAGAGGAAAATATTAGGGAAATTATTTAGGGCATTTGTCTCAGAAAAGATTTTATGAATAGGACTTCAAAAGCACAGGCGGTAAAAGCAAAAATAGAAAAAAGAATGAATTAAAGTAAAAGTTTTCTGCACACCAAAGGAAACAACAGAATGAAAAGACAACCTACAGAATGAGAGAAAATATTAACAAATTATTCATCTGAAAAGGGATGAATAGCCTGAATATATAAGGAATTCAAACATCTCAACAGCAAAAAACAAAAAAAAAAAAAAGAAAGAAAAGAAAAGTCAAATAATCCAATTAAATATGGGCAAATGATCTAACAGAAATTTCTCAAAAGAAGACATACAAATGGCTAACAAGTAGATTTAAAAATGCTCAACATTGCTAGTCATAAGTGAACTGCAAATCAAAACCACCATGAGATGTCACTCACATCTGTTAGAGTGGCTACTATAAAAAAAGACAAAAAAAAAAAAAATGACAAACCTCTGGCAAGGATGCAGAGAAAAGGGAACTCTTATGCACTGTTGGTGGGAATGTAAACTAGTATAGCCACTATGTAGAACATTATGGAGACTCTTCAAAAAACTACAAATAGAACTACCATGTGATCCAGCAATCCCACTACTGGGAATTTATCCAAAGGATAGGAAACCAGTATATCAAAGAGACATCTGCACCCTTATGTTTATTGCCAGCACTATTCACAATAGGCAAGATATGGAATCAACCTAGGTGTCCAACAACAGATGAGTTGATAAAGAAAATGTGGTACACATATACAATGGAATACTAATCAGCCATAAAAAAGAATGAAATCTGGACATTTGCAACAACATGGATGGAACTAGAGGACATTATGTTAAGGAAAATAGGCCAGGATCAGGAAGTCAGACAATGCATGTTCTCACTCATATGTGGAAGCTAAAAAAGTTGATCTTATAAAAGTGAAAAATAGAATAGAGGATTTTAGAGGCTCAGAAGTGTAGAAGAAAGGGGTGGAGGTGTAGGCAGAAATTTTTTTAAAGATGCAAATTTACAGCTGGATAGGAGGAATAATTTCTAGTGTTCTATACCACAGTAGGATGACTATAGTTAACAATAGTATCTTATATAGTTGTAGATAGCTGGGGGTGGGGGGATATTGAACATTGCCACACATAAAGAAATGATAAATGTTTCAGTTTGTGTATATGCTAATTATGCTGATCTGATCACTCTACATGTCTTGAAACATCACTATGTACCACATGAATATGTATAATTATTATATGTTGCATGTTCTCATTTATAAGTGGGAGCTAAATCATGAGAACACATGAACACATAGCAGGGAACAACACACCCTGGGGCCTTTCAGAGGATGGAGGGTAGGAGAGGGAGAAGATCAGGAGAAATAACTAATGGGTATTAGGCTTAATACCTGGGTGAGGAAATAATCTGTACAACAAACCCCCATGATATAAGTTTACCTTTGTAACAAACCTGCACTGTACCCCGAATTTAAGGTTACCCCCAAAACCAAAATATTAGTGAGATACTGCTTTATACCTATTAGAATGGCTGTGTGTGTGTGTGTGTGTGTGTTAAGGAAAAAGTGCTATCGAGGATGTAGAGAAACTGCAGTTCTGGTATATTGCTAACGGGAATGTAAAACACATCAACCAACCATTCAGACCAAGATCAAGAGCATCCCCTGACACCACAGCAACCAGCCATGTGGTTCTTCCCTAGCTCATTTCCGTTTTTCCTCCCCATAACAGAGACAGTGGTACTTCTGGTTACAGTGGTACCAACTTTCTGGTTATCATGCACTTGTCTTTTGTTTTTTAATTTTTGAAATGCATATTTCTAAGTATATGTTGAATAAGCTATTGCTTACTTTTCCTAGCCTGATATATAAAAATGGTATCATATTCAATATGATACACCATATTAATAGAATAAAAGGAAAAAAAACCCACATGATCTTACTTGTACCCAGAAAAAATATCTGACAAACTATAACATCCTTTTATAATAAAAACGCTGAATGAACTAAGAATGGAAAGGAACTTCCTCAACCCGATAAAGCATTCTATGAAAAAAGCCACAGATAACATCACACATGATACAAAACTGATCTTTCCCCCCAAGGCAAGCTCCTGATGTGAAGCAGGAGAAGTGCTTGTACAAACACTGAGGATAATAGATGCGATCCTGCTTTGTAAATTGTAAAGCACTGTGTCCACAGAAGGGCTCAGGGTTCTGGTCAATGTTTGTCTGGTGTCAGTCCTTCTCCCCTCCATTTTGCCCCTGAGTGTGCTGGCTAGGTTGGAGAGATTAGCTCTGCAGAGTGTTCAGGTTTGGATTGGAGGCTGTGGCCCTGAACGGAACAGGCAGTTTGGCAGTCATTTAGAATCAACTGATCATAATTAAAGCCTCAGTGGGTACCCTGCAGACGGAGGTCTGTCACTTCTGATCGTGTTCCTACTCCATCATCTGTGGTTGACTCCTCAGCATGCTGATGCAGGGCTAGAGCCTGGAACCCTGATCTAATTCCTCAGTGCCTATTGGGGTGTTCTGGGCCTTTGGGCATGTCAAAGAGGGGAAACACTTCCTTCTTTTCAGATGCAGCCGTGATTTTGGCTGTTCATCATTTCTCTTCATGCACAGGAAGTCAATTTCTATTAACCACTTACCTAGACAATTGCAACAGCCTCCAAACCAGTCTCCCTGCCTCCACTCTTATCCTTTCAGGCTACTTTTCACATGGCAACCAGGGTGAACATGTGAAAATGAAAATATGATCACATCATTGGCCTACTGAAAAGTGCCCTCAAGACGAAGTCAAAGCTGCTTGGATTTCAGAAAGCTCTTTAGGAGTTTTTGGTTGTTTGTTTTAAAGTCATTAGTCATTGCTTTGATACTAAGTTACTGAGTTTTTACTTTAGATGCTAGTCCAATATTATCCACAACATAATAAAAATAACAGCAGCAGGTCACCTTCATTTAGCATGCCAGGCATTGAGCTATGCACTCTGCATGAATTGTCTCCTTTAATACTCATGGAGGGAAACCATTAACAGTATTTCCACTTTAAAGATAAAAAAAAACTGGCCTCAGTGAAGCTATGTAACTTCCCAAAGGTTACCCAGCTAGAAGGAGCAAAGCCCGGATTTGAAGACTGCCTTGTATCTTAATCACTGTGTGTGGGACTTCCTTAAGTCTTTATCTAATGGTTGACCGGCAGTGACAGGTTGCTTACCACCATAATACATCCTGTTCTAGTGGGAAACACTCCGCCTACGCTATTGCTTTGATTGAGCAGCAGTCTGCCTCCGTGGCCTCAGCACAGCCAACTAGAGCCCATCAGAACAAATCTCTGCCCTCTGCTTCAATCTTGCCCTGTGGGGACTGAGCCAGTCACCAAATCTCACTTCACTTGCCCAAAGCTTTTTTGGGGCCCTCAGCCCTCTGGTCAGTTTCCACTGGAGTGCTCAGCCTTTCACAACTAACTCATCATACACCAGAGAGAGCTGTCGGACAATGAAATTTGTCTGTTGGTTAAGGGCTTTGGAGCCACACAGGCCCAGGTTCAAACCTCCACTAGACTCATTATTGGCGCTGTGACACAGGAAAGTTTACTTAACTCTTCAAACCTCAGTTTCTGCATTTGTAATACTGGAATAAACTTAGTACTTTCCTTATAAGTTTATTGTGAGAATTAACCTGAATTAATTTATGTAAAATGCTTAAAATACTGCTAGGCACATAGCAAACTATAAGACTGTGTTTGTTGCACTATGTATTTTCCTGATTTGCCTGAGAACAGACATTTTCTTTTTTTTATTTTTTAAAAAAATATTCTTTTTTTTATTTTTTAAAAAAATATTGAGAGACATAGCTTACATGTAGGATAGCATACGAACATTAAGTGAATATTTACATATGGATAAAACTGTATAAGCATAAGTCGGCTCAATAGGGAAAATATTCCTTCCCTAATGTTCATTCCCATTCAATACCCCATTCTTAGATGTATTTAATAAACTTATTTGTGTTCCTATAGACTATAGCTGCCCCTTCCAGAGTTTCATACAGGTAGAATTGTACAGTTTATATTTTTTGTCTGACTCCTTTCACACAGCATATTTTCGAGGTCATCCATGTTGTAAAATGTACCAGTGGTTCATTTTTTATTGTATTGTATCATATTTTATTATCTATTAACCTGTTGATGAACATATTTTTCCAGTTGTGGAGTAATATGAATAATGTTATTATGAACATTTGAGTACAAGTCTTTGTGTGAACATACGATTTTGTTTCATTTGTGTATATACCTAGGAATGGAATTGCTGGGTCATATGGTAACTCTATGTTTAACTGTATTAGAAACCATCAAACTATTTTCCAAACTGTTTGTACCATTTTACCAGCAGTGTGTGAGGGTTCCAGTTGCTCCCCATTCTTGCCAACACTTGTTGTTATCAGTATTTTAAATAGGTCTTTAGTAGCCACTCTAGTGGATGTGCAGTAATTGGAAGTTATTAAATGACTATACGCTGGGCTCAGTCTTGATATAGACATTGCATGTGATACTGATTGGATACAGTTGGTGTGAAAACTACAATTATGAGGATACCTTGTATTCAGTAGCATTACCACACTGACTTCAGTACATAACAGCACTGTAAGAAATCATTATCCTCATTGTACAGATGAGGAAACTGCAGCTTGTTCGCTCATTAAACAGTAAACATCTGCTATGTGTCAGATGTCAGGCTGGACTCTGGGAGACTTGTGAACCAGCCAGATATTTTTACCAGCCACAGTGAGGGCTCCAGGCCATTGGGAAAGATGGCCCCTGGACAAGCAGTAAGCCACATAACCCAGACACAAAGATTCAAATGAGACTTGAGCACATGCTAAACCGGACCCCAGCCCTTTTGATCTGTTGGGTCCAGCCTAGTCCAGGTTTGAGAGTTCTTTCTGAAGAGAACTTATTTTTCAAGTGCAGTTAATGATGTTGTCTTATTGGAACTGAGATATAGAGGAGAAGGCTCTCCATGGCTAGCACATAGCAGACAACCAGAAAGGGGTACTGTGGTTATTAGGTATGGACCCTTTGGCATCCTGGTGTCACTCAGGCTCTTTCACCCATTACTGGGTGAAAAATCAACTGTAATGGGGAGGGTCTATCCTAGGGACTTTTCACTGGGAAATCATATTTGGGGACACTCTGCCCAAGGCCTCTTAAAATCACTAGATACTCTGTACCAATCACCATTCCAAAGCAATTTTTATGCATTGTACAAGGCCTATAACTTCTCCAAACTTCCCCTAAACTGGGTGGCAATACATCTAGCAGTTTTCAAGTGGTACAGAAATGATTACACAGACAGAAACTAAATTGGCAATACATCTATTCAAAAGGTTAGAGTAGGACAACACGTGTCTCCTCCCACACATATATCCCATTCCCTCTTTTTGTTTTTTTCGATAGTATGCTAGGGAATTGGGGGATACTTCCAAAGGGGTCTTTCCTGCCATTTCCCTAGGATAAGCAAGGGATATATTGTTTTTTTAAAAAGCTGATCTTGGAGAGTTTTGCTTTTCAATAATTATGCATCCATGGCAGATTCATCACCCTATAATATATTCCTTAGTGGCTCACAATTTGTTGTTCTCCTTCTAGCACAAATCACAGCAGCTTGGTAAACTTATCTTCCTCTCCTGCTATCTTTCAAAGGGTGACTAAGGTGGGTCAGCCAATAGGTAATGTAAACATGACCCTGGGGTTGAAATGGGACAGGTGGGTGCTAATTTAAACTGAATTGGGACTTGAAGACATACCAACCACCCAGAAAGCCATGTTGGAAGCATTGTTAACCTGTGCTCACCTACTGCTAACGGTCCCACTTGGAAGGCCCCAATAGTTGTAAACAACTCTTTCTTCCCAGAGGACGATACGAGTCTCTGCTTCTCTTATTAATGTTTTTTTTTTTAATTTGTTGGGTACATCGTAGTAGGTGTATAATTTATAGGGTACATGAGATGTTTTGATTCAGGCATGCAATGCAAAATAATCACATCATAGAGAATGGGATATCCATCTCCTCAAGCATTTATCCTTTGTGTTACAAGCAATCCAATACACTATTTTAGTTATTTTAAAATGTAAAATTAAGTTATTATCGACTATAGTCTCCCTTTTGTGCTATCAAATAGTAGGTCTTATTCATTCTTTCTATTTGTTGATATCCATTAACCACCCCTACCTTCCCCCCAGCCCCTTACTACCTCCCAGCCTCTGGTAACCATCCTTCTACTCTCTATGCCCATGAATTCAATTGTTTTGATTTTTAGATCCCACAAATAAGTGAGAACATGCAATGTTTGTCTTTCTGTGTCTTGTTTATTTCACTTAACATAATGATCTCCAGTTCCATCCATGTTGCTGCAATGGCAATATCTCATTCTTCTTTATGGCTGAATAGTACTCCATTATGCATACATACCACGTTTTCTTTATCCATTTATCTGTTGGTGGACACTTAAGTTGCTACCAGATATTAACTATTGTAACTATTGTAAATAAATAGTGTTACAACAATATGGTAATCCATGTATCTCTTTGAAATACTGATTTTCTTTCTTTTGAGTATATAACCCACAGTGAGATTACTGAATCATAAGGTATCTCAATTTTTTTTAGTTTTTTGAGGAACCCTCCAAACTGTTTTCCATAGTGGTTGTACTGATTTACATTGCCACCAACAGGGTACAAAGATTCCCTTTTCTCCACATCCTCTCCAGCATTTGTTACTACCTGTCTTTTGAATATAAGTCATTTTAACTGGTAAGAAATGATGTCTAATTGTAGTTTTGGTTTGCTTTTCTCTGGTGGTCAATGGTGTTGAGCAATTTTTCATATTTCTGTTTCCCATTTATATGTATTTTTTAGAAACATCTATTCAAATATTTTATTCATTTTTGACTGGATTACTAGACTGAGTTGTTTGAGCTCTCTATATATTCTGGTTATTAATCTGTTATTAGATGGGTATTTTCCTGCTTCTCTTTTTCAAGGTTGTTTTGGGTATTCTACGTGTATATATTACCATATTAATTTTAGAAACAGATTTCCTATTTCTACAAAATATTTGTTTTGTTATTTTTTTATTGGAACGAATGGAATCTATAGAATAGTTTAGGAAAATTAACATTCTAAATATATTGGGTCTTCTAATCCAATTTCATTTTCTCAGGAATGGTCTGTAATTTACAGTGCCTAAGTGTTTCATTTGTTTGTCAGATTTATCCCTAAGTATTCCATGCTTTTCAGAATGATTGTAAACAGTATTTTTAAATTTTTAATTTCTCTTTATTATCATTACCACATACACCTACAATTGATTCTTGTTTATTGATCTTATATGCTGCAAAACTTGCTGTGTTAGATTCTTATGAGTGTTATAACAAATTAATACAAACTTGGTAGCTTAAAACAATGCAAATTTATTATTACAATTCTGTCAGTCAGAAGTCCAAAATCAGTGGGTTTATATTTTCATAAAATTTGGAAAAAAGGAACATCATTTTGTTTCATAATTTTTCTGTCTGCCTCTCATTTTCAGAGACTCTAATTATACGTATATTAGGGCACTTGCAGTTGTTCTACAGCTCAGTGATGGCTCTGCTATTTTTTTTTAAACAAAATTCTCTTTTCTCTCAGCTTCCCATCTTAGATGGTTTCTTTTGCCGTATCTTCAAGGTCACTTTTCTTTTTTTCTAAAATATCTAATTTGTTAATCTCATCCAGTGCATTTTTATTTCATTTTTTAAATTTTTCATCTGCAGAAATTTGATTTGTGTCTTTTTATATATTTCACACTTCTACTTAACTTTTCACCATATGGAACACAATTATAATCATTGTTTTAATGTCCTTGTTTGCTAATTATGATATCTGTATCACTTCTGGGCTGGTTTCAACTGATCAATTTTTCTTTCTGTTGTTTTTTGGATTTTCCTAGTTCATTTCATGCCTACTAATATTTGTTTGGAATCAGACATTTAGATTTTACCTCGTCAGATGCTAGATGTTTTTGAATTCCTAAAAACATTATTAGTCTTCATTCTGGAATGCAGTTAAGTTAATTAGAAACAATTTGATCCTTTTGAGTCTTGCTTTTAAGATTCATTAAGTGGGTGTGGGACATTGCTCAGTCTAGGGTTAATAATTCCTCACTTTTGAAGCAAGAATACTGTGTACTCTATCCAATGCCAGGTGAGCTACAAATTTGTCTAGTCTGTCTGGTGGCAGCAGGTACTGTTCCAGATTATGAGTGCTATGTCCTTCCTTCTCATCCTTTTAGATCATTCTTACCCCAGCCTCCAATAGATTCCTTATATGCATGTGCTCATGAGTATTCTCTTGAATACTTAATGGGGGCATTCCGCAGATATGTGGAATTATTTCTATATGTATCTTTGTACTCTCAAATATTCTGCACTACGAGCTCTGGCTGTCTTTGTTTTGCCAAACTCCAAGCTCTGTGTCCTCAATTCAGGGATACTGTAAGGCTCTACCTGGGTTTTCCCTCCTTGTATCACATCTTAGAAGCTTTTTTAAGGCAATGAGCTGGGACAATCATAGAACTCACAGACAGTTTCCCTTTTCTCCAGGACCACTGTTCTTTGTTACCTGATGGCGAGAGTCTTGAAAACTATTGTTTCACATATTTTGTTCTTTCAGGCAGGAGAACAAATCTAATCCGTATTACTTTAACTTGGCAAGAAGAGGAAGGCCCAGTTTAATTTAATTTTAATTCATTTATATTTATGTAGCCACATAGCATAGTGCACTTCTAGAAGATTCAGAAGTTCAGTGAGACTGAAGTGCAGAAAGCAAGAAACATGTTGCCAGATGAAGCTGGTCTAATCAGGCTCTCTATTTTGGATTCCCATTATATGTCACCCCAGTTTTGCTTAGCTCTGCCCACTTTCCATACACAAAGTCATTTTTCTCAATAAAAAGTCCCATATACCACTGCTGTTGCCTTATTACCTGGAAGTGTCAGTAATTTATTCACTCTCCACTTAAAGATGAGGGTTAGGCTCCATTATATCCTCCTTTGAGTACACTGTGGTAAAAGTCACAAGTGTTGTGTTACCCAGGCCTGATCCATCTTTATCCAATAGAAGCCCTGGTCCCTCCTATCACTTCTAGACTCAGATCAAGTGCCTTGGGTACCATGGGTCTCACTTCCATAACGGATACCTGAAGGATGGATAGCATAACCTGAATGTACAGGCAGGTTAGCAGCTTCTCAGTTTAATTTTCAACAATAAGCAACAAGAGATAGAATGGACCATTCTGCAGCAAGGTGTTTCCATTCCAACTGTTCATAGATGCCTAATGCCACTGAGCAACAGGCTGAGTTTCCTTAGAAATTGTGGATATCTGCATAGTTGGCCACCTGATACTTGCTTTCCTACCTTCATTACCTCACTTCTATTTTTCATATCACTCTTGCTGTCCCAGGACTGAATCACTAAATAACGCCTTAGGATTCATATTCCGCTATGCATTTTAAACAACCCTGAGTACAACTGTTTTGTAGGTCATGGTCAGAATTTAAAACTTCAGGACCTTAGAAAACCCTTGGAATACATGAGGCAGGAGATTGAAAATGCACACTGACTGCTGAATGGAGAATAGGTTTGAGGGGATTAGAGCAGAGGCAGTAAGGCCAATTAGGTGTATTGCTATAGTTTAGGCCACAGTTGATGTTGGCTTTGACTAGGGCAGTGACAGTGAAGTAGTAGAGTAAAAAGATATGTTGTAGAGAGATTTAGAAGGTAGGCTAAAAAATAACTCATGATGGAATAGGTGAGAGGTAGAATGATGATTGAGGAGTCATAAAGGAATCTTAAGTTATTGGCTTTAATAATTTGGTAAATGTCATTTTCTGATAGCAGGGAAATTGTGGAGCAGAAGATTTGGAAGATGAATATGAATTTGAATATATTGAATTTAAGGATACTATGGGTCATCCAATAGGATGGATTTAATTCTACCTTCGTGGGAACGAGCATGCATTCCACGACCTCATTGTCCTTTCTGTCGCTCACCCATTGGCTATCTCTCTGCCATTGCTGGAGACAGGACTGGAGTCTTTTGGTCTTTTGTTTAATCTCAGTAACAAAGCAGAGGTCAGGTCTCTGGTACAGAAAACATGTAGTTTCATGTTTCACTTTGCTTTCTCTTCCTGAATTCATCTAGATGGCCATAGACAATGAAAGATACAGCAGTTCTTCAGAGAACAAGGGATATCTGAACTTATAGCAGGAAGTTGAGTTCCAGCTGTGGTTGCTGTGGTCCCCCTTAATGCAGTGATCTCAGCCATGCCACCTTTTTGCTCCCACCACAGGGTCTCTAAAAGGCAATGACCTGCCCACAAGTTCACCCAGGGCTTCTCTACCTCATTTAGTTGGGTCTTCTGCTTAGCAACGTTCTCTCCCTCCCAACGTGTCCCAAGGCAAAAGCTATTCATCAGTCCTCTGTCTGGAGTTTTGAGGATTTAGGTTCAATGCTGAGGATAAGTCTCATCCCAAATACAAAGCTCGAGGCTTTGGGGCCCTCACAGCAGGCAGCTATGATGAAGGTCTAAGGCAGCTATGATGAAGGACTACTCTGGCCGAGTCATTAAAGATTTCGAAATTGAAGCTATTTGTACTCCTGTCAAGCACAGCTCTCTGGTCCGGAAGGATCTCAACTATGTGTTGAACTAATGAGTAATTCTCTGCCCACACTGCACTTCATCTGTAGGCAGGGTCCAACTACCTATATAAATAGCTTGATGAGGCAGAGATTTGGCAAGCCCTCCTGCATATTTATGTGGCCCCCAGGCCTCCACCTGTGTTCTTGTTAATGTCCCAGAATCTGGTCCTACATAAAATTAACCTAGCGTAAAAGGATAGTACTCCAGGCTGTGTCTTGGTTCTTGTCTGGAGGATTTTGGTGATCTTTAATGTTTGAGATATCAGCAGTCTGTATTCATTGTTCTCCTGGGCACATTGCCATAGGTCACACTTGATCCTTGCCCTATTGATGCTCACAGTTTGGAGGTACAGATAGATCAGTGGCCAGTTAATCATTCTATAAGGAAATCAGTAACAAGTTTTCTGAGCTACAAATTACTACAGCAGCCAAATAACCAAGAGGATTGCAATCCAACAAAGTATCTGGGAGGAAGCAGAATTTGAGCTGAGTCTTTTAAGATGCAATTCTTTAGACATGTAGAGATTAGATGCAAGGCATTCCACTTTGAGAGAACTGTGTAACTTAGAGAAAGAGGTGATAAAGTACAAAATCTGCTCAGGGCACAGTAAGAATTCTAAGGTGTTTGAGAGTGAAGAGGTGGGAAGGGAGGAGATGCAACAGCTAAGGACAACATACCAAGGACTGTGCAGCCACACCATCAACTGTTGTTTAGTATGTGCCCCAGAGCAAAGGAAGGTGTCTGAGCTGCATGGAGGTGAGCAGTGACAAGATAGTCACAGATATCTGTGTTTTGGAAAAGTCGGTCTAGAAAACAGATTGTATGGAGGGAAAATAGAGAGGTCCATCTGAAGATAATAGAAGGATTTCAGTAAGAGTTGAGGAGAGGCTATAGCATTGGAAGTGAGGTTGGAGAAGAGATAGAATGGACAAGATTTGTCCTCCAAGTACAAAGAGGGAGAGGAAGGATAAAGGAGATTCCCAGGATGCCTTCAGGAGTCTTCCAGGGAGATGAGAGCACCATCCCTAAAATGGGGAGTCCCGGAGGAGCAGGAGAGTGAGGAGGTTTGATTTGGTCAGATTTGACGACGATGAAGTGCAACATGTCTGTTGAGCAGCCAGGTGCATGACAGGCAACTGATTATGTGGGCCTTTCCAAGCGAGAAAGGCCCCATGTGAAATCTCGAGATTCTTTAGAATCTGACGAGCTGTACTATACCACCAGTGCTGAGCCCAGGTAGGCATATGGTTGCTTTTTACCCAGTGGGCAGAATTAGTGCATTACCACAGATACAGCCACACCTAGTTTCAAAAGACTTGTCAGAAGTCAAACCTCATGAGACTCTTAGCCTTACCCTGGTCTTGATTCTGGCTCCGCTAGGGTGTAACTTCAGTTAAACAGCCTGAAGAGTAAAGGAGAAACAGTTCTGTTTGTATTCTTTTTGGCAAAACACCCCAAACTAACAGGATGATTTTAGCAGCTTTGAGAGGCCTTTGAGGGCAATTACTAGGACTTGTAATGGAAAGATCAAACACCTGTTGCTGGGATTAAATGGTTTCCCTTAGGCCTGTGTAGAGCTGTCAGTGGGTTGATGGGGACCCAACAAGGGGAAGCTTTCTGTAGAAGAGCTGGAGGCCAGCATATCTGAGCCTTCTTGAAGTGGGAATGCACGGTGACAAGTGTGGCAAAAAAAGATAAGGAAGCCCCTAACTGCTGGCATCCCAGCATCCCATATGCAGAATGGGAAGGCCCTCGGATCCCACCTCATCTGCTGCCCCATAGTTCTAGTAATGATGCTAAAGCTTGAATATGGGACAACGATTGGTCCAAAGCCAAATATCCAGCCAGAGATGAAATCAGGCTGGCCTCCAGTTCAGATTCTTGGCTTGATGTTTGTGATGGTTAATTTTGTATGTCAACCTGACTGGGTCACAAAATGCTCAAATATCTAGTTAAACATTTTTTTTTCTGGTTGTGTGTGTGAGGATATTTCTGAAAGAGGCTAACATTTAAATTAGTGCATTAAGTAAAGCAGATGGTCATCCCCAATGAGGGTGGGCATCGTCTGATCCATTTATGGTCCAAATAGAGTGAAAAGGCAGAGGAATGTTTAATTTGCTCTCTGCCTGACTGCTTGAGTGGGGACATCTATTCCTCCTGCCCTCAGTGCTCCTGGTTATCAGGCCTCCAGATCCAAGCTGGAATCCACACCATCAGCTCTCCAGCTATCAGGCTTCTGAGCCAAACCACCAGCGTTCCTGAGTCTATAGCTTGCAGACAGACTGTGGGACTTCTCAGCTTCTATAATGGCATAAGCCAATACTTCATTTTATATATATATATATATATATATATATATATATATATATATATATACACACACTCACACACACACACATATATATATATACTCATTCCTCTCTTCTGTCTCTCCTCTCTCTGTCTCCTCTCTTCTCCTTTCTCTCTGTCTCTGTCTCTCTCTCTCCATATATATATATATATATATATATATATATATATATGCACACATATGTATGTGAGTTGAATCTTCCACTATAGCCATACACCAATTCTGTTGGGACTGGTTCAGAAGCAGCAGCCATGGGCCCATAAGCTTAATTTCAAGATATCAGGCTTTCTCATCACTGGCCCTGGGCCTGTAGAGAGTGGAGACAGGGGAAGAAGCCTATGAAGTATTTTGTTGAGAATGATTCTGCAAGAAATTCAGGCTGCTGGGCCTCAGCAGATGGGACCTTTTTCCCCAAAAGACTGCTCAGAGCCACCTCTTCCCTATAAGAGACATTACCAACACAGAGGTTTGCATGCAGTCCAGTATTCTACCTTATTAAAAACCAGTGACACTCAACAGAAAACCTATTTCAAACCAATAAAAATAGATCTGCCGTATGATCAAGCAATTGACTACTGGATATATATCTGTGAAAGGAAAATATCTTGGGCCCCCAAAATCAAACCAGTTTTCTCTATTCCTTCCAGCTTCTGAAATCATCTATAATTTGTTTTCTTTGCTCTAGTTCTTTTTGTCACAGAAACTTTCACTGTAAGGTGCTCTTTCCCCAAAGTAGGGAGCCTAGCAGGAAGGCTTCTTTCGGTCTGCAGGGTGTAATTACATTGAGAGGAGCAGTGCCATAGGCAGCTCTGTCTCCCATTTGTGGACTGACAGATGCTGCTCTCCATCTTCCTTTTGGTCTTCTCTAGTTAATACAGACCTCAGGATTTGTTTTACTTCTCAGGAATCTTCCTACAAGCACTAGCACAGGGCTAAATGCTCAGAAGAAACTGAAACATGATCCCTCCATACATGTCCAAAAAGGAAACTGAAGAGTTAGTGTAGCATTAGTGAGCGAGGGAATGGGACACCTGTAACTTTGTCAATGCCTTGCTGGGTATCTTTAGTAAGTCCTTCTCATCCATTTTAGGGAGCAGAGAAATCTGTGGAAGTGTCCAGTGGATAGAAGCCTTTGGGAGAGACTAAGGCTGGTTCAGTGCCAGGGCACTGTCTCAGATGGTCAGTGACTGGAAGCAAGCACAGTCAAAGAACAACCCAAATAACTTACCTCCAATACGCCTGGTCTGCACTTTCCATTGAAGCTTGGAGCACAGAGATGGCATCCAAGATGGCTGGCCCAGAGCTCTGTGGAAATGATTGGAGAATTAATGATTCCAGATGTATAGGACATGGAGTATAGATCGTCATTTTCATTTAATTTGCTTTTCCAGGTATTTCTAATACATTTCATTTTCTGTATTAATTTTGTTATGGAATCCTGGTTTATGAACATTTAACAATGTTCAGGACATAGTGAGCAATCAAATTATCAGCTGATATTATTATTAATCAGCATTTTAAGTCTTGTTAATAGCCTGCAGGTGTCTTCAGTCTCCAAATAAGTCTTCTTTGTGAAAGGAGGAGCTTCATGAAGACCTGATGCTCCAAGCTGCTTAGTCTCTGGGGTGGCTTCAGTTCTATCAGTACCCAGATCCTAGCAGCACCTTGCTTGCCCAAGAACAGCAGCTCAATCCCCAGTAGGCCTACAGAGGTGGGGGGAGAAGAAACAGGGAGCTCAGTATCCAGTGGCAGCAGGGCCATGGCACAAGGGCACTGCCCTGCCAAGTGTAAAATTCATCCTGGCTGCAGACACTCTCTGTGGTATCCAGCCCCACAACCTGGGCAAGGATGAGAAAGCATGTCTTCAGAGGGTCAGGAACTTGTCCAGAGTGCCACAGCAAGAGATGGTAGAGTAGAAGTAAAAGCCAAGGCTGCAGCCTTAGCCATGTCAGGTGACCTCTGCTGCCTAGCATCACATTCTTGGGAGTCATATTTAAGACTTTTTTGGGAAAGGATAATAATCATTTCCCCATCCTCTCTCACTCCTAGGCAAATAAAAGAACTTGGAAAAGGGAAGAGCATCAGAAAAAAAAAGCATAAAATTGTCTCTTTCTACTGATCGATAGCATCTCTCCCAGCCTGCTCAGTCACTCATGTGACTTAGCAGGGCTCAGGCTTGAGCATGTCCTAATCACCTTTCACTGAGAAGCACAGAGCAGAGAGGGCTTTTCACCTTGGCTGCTTGCTTCCACTCCTGCCCCTTACAGCCTAATCTCCACACAGCTGCTAAAGTGATTTTTAAAAAACACAAGTCAGATCATGTTACTTCTGGGCTTACAGTCCTCAGTGACCCCCATCTCATCCAGAGCAATACCCAAACCTTTATGGTAGCCCCAAAGACCCTCCATGCTATGGACCTTATTGTCTTGCTGGCCTCCCCTCTCCTGTCACTGCCCCTCCCAGACACACTCCTCTCCCACAACCCCAACCTCCTTGCTGTCTCTCAATCTCAGGAAGCACAAGGACTTCACACTTGCAGTTCACTCTGCCTGAGACATTCTCCCTGGAGACGTCAGCATAGCTCACTCCCTCACTTTCCTTGAGTTCTATTCAAGTAGCACCTTCTTAACAAGACCTCTCTTGAATGCCAAATTGAAAGTAATTTCTTTGGGATGCAGTGAAAAGGAAACCCTTATACACTATTGGTAGAAGTGTAAATTAGTACAACCATTATGGAAAACAGTGTGGAGATAGCTCAAAAAAATAAAAATAGATCTGCCATATGATCAAGCAATTGACTACTGGATATATACCTGTGAAAGGAAAATATCTTGGGCCCCCAAAATCAATAAGCTAAAGGGAAATGTCAAGCTGAGAACTGCTTAAGGCAAACTTGCCTCCCATTCTGTTCAAAGTCACCCCTCTGCTCACTGAGATAAATGCATATCTGAAGAGGTTAATCAGAAACTCAAAATAATGCAAGTGTTTGTTTCTTATCTACGTGTATTAGTCCATTTTCACACTGCTGATAAAGACAAACCTGAGACTGGGCAATTTACAAAAGAAGCTTATAATGGACTTACAGTTTCACATGGCTGGGAAGACCTCACAATCATGGTGGAAGGCAAGGAGGAGCAAGTCACATCTTACGTGGTTGTACAGTGGCAGGTAAAAAAGAAAGCTTGTGCAAAGAAGCTCCCATTTTTTAAAACCATTGGATCTCATGAGACCCATTCACTATCAGTAGAATAGCACTGGAAAGATTCACCCCTATGATTCAATCATCTCCCACTGGGTCCCTCCCACAACACATGAGAATTATGAGAGCTACAAGATGAGATTTGAGTGGGGACACAACCAAACCATATCATTTCATCCCTGGCACCTCCCAAATCTCATATGTTCATATTTCAAAACTAGTCATGGCTTCCCAACAGTATTGTAGCTCCCATAATTCCCATGTGTAATGGGAGGTACCCAGTGGGAGGTAATCTAATCATGAGGGGTGGGTCTTTCCTGTGCTGTTCTCTTGATAGTGAATAAGTCCCATGAAATCTGATGACTTTATAAAGGGGAGTTCCCCTAAACAAGCTTTCTTTTGTCTGCCACAATTTAAGACAAAACTTTGCTTTTCATCTTCCTTCCACCATGATTGTGAGGCCTCCCCCAGCCATGTGGAACTGTGAGTCAATTAAACCTTTTTCTTTTATAAATTACCCAGTTTCGGGTATGTCTTTATTAGCAGAATGAAAACAGACGAATACAGTAAATTGGTACTAGTAGAGCGGGGTGGTGCTGTAAAGATACCCGAAAATGTGGAAATGACTTTGAAACTGGGTAACAGGCAGAGATTTGAACAGTTTGGAGGGCTCAGAGGAAGACAGGAAGATGTGGGGAAGTTTGGAACTTTCTAGAGATCTGTTGAATGGCTTTGACCAAAATGCTGATAGTGACATGAATAATAAAGTCTTGGCTGAGGTGGTCTCAGATAGAGATGAGGTAGTTCTTGGGAACTGGAGCAAAGGTGACTCTTGCTATGTTTCAGCAAAGAAACTAGGGGCATTTAGCACCTGATCTAGAGATTTGTGGAACTTTGAACTTGAGAGAGATTATTTCAGTATCTGATGAAATAAATTTCTAAGCAATAAAGCATTCAAGAGGAAACAGAGCATAGAAGTTTGGAAAATTTGCAGCCTGGCAATGCAATAGAAAATAAAAACCCATTTTCTGAAGAGAAATACATACCTTTTACAGAAATGTCCATAAATAACAAGGAGCCAAATGTTAATCACCAAGACAATGAAGAAAATGTCTCCAGGGCATGTCAGAGACCTTCCCTGCAGCTGCTCTCATCACAAGACTGGAGGCCTAGGAGGAAAAAGTGGGTTCCTGGGCTGGACCCAGGGCCCCCCTGCTGTGTGTGGCCCAAGGACTTGGTGCCATTCATCCCAGCCACTCTAGCTGTAGCTAAAAGAGGCCAAGGTACTGCTTGGGCTGTGACTTTGGAGGCTACAAGCCCCAAGCCATGGCAGCTTCTATGTGATATTGAGCCTGTAGGTGCACAGAACAGATTTCCCACTGGGGCACTGCCTAGTGGAGTTGTGAGAAGAGGGCCACCGTCCTCCAGATCTTGCACAATGTACCTGGAAAATGTACCTGGAAAACACCTTGCACAATGTACTTAGAAAAGATGCAGACACTCAACACTAGCCCATGAAAGCAGCCAGGATGGAGGCTACACCTTGCAAAGCCACAAGGACAG
Source organism: Plecturocebus donacophilus (assembly GCA_004027715.1). Lineage (NCBI taxonomy): Eukaryota > Metazoa > Chordata > Mammalia > Primates > Pitheciidae > Plecturocebus > Plecturocebus donacophilus. The sequence goes on from PVKP010011429.1 coordinate 38,617, forward strand.
AGCTGCTGGAGTCCACGGGAGCCCATCTCTTGCCTCAGCATGACCTGGATGTGAGACATGGAGTTAAAGGAGATCATTTTGCAGCTTTAAGATTTGACTGCCCCACTGCATTTTGTACTTGTGTGGGTCCTGTTGCCCCTTTGTTTTCACCAGTTTCTCCCATTTGGAACAGGTATATTTACCTAATGCCTGTACACTTTTGTATCTAGGAAGTAACTGACTTGCTTTTGATTCTATAGGCTCATAGGTAGAAGAGACTTGCCTTGTCTCAGATGAGACTTTAGAATGTGGACTTTTCAGTTAATGCTGAAATCAATGAAGACTTTGGGAGACTGTTGGGAAGGCATGACTGATTTCAAAATGTGAGAACATGAGACCTGGGAGAGGCCAGGGGTGGAATGATACAGTTTGGCTGTGTCCCCATCCAAATCTCATCTTGAATTGTCACTCCTATAATTCCCATGTGTCATGGGAGGGACCTGGTGGAAGGTAATTTAATAATGAGGGGGGTTGGTGCTTCCCATGCTATTTTCATGATAGTGAATAAGTAAGTACCATGAGATCTGATGGTTTTATAAAGAGGAGTCCCCCTTTAGAAGATCTCTCTTGCCTGCCACCATGTAAGACACGACTTTTTCCTCATTTGCCTTTCACCATGGTTGTGAGGCCTCCCTAGCCACCTGGAATTTTGAGTTCATTAAACCTCTTTCCTTTATAAATTACCCAGTTTTGGGCTTGTCATTATTAGCAGCATGAGAGCAGGCTAATACAGTCAGTGAGAAAGATTTGTGAGAAGGGAAGGGATTTCTGTAGTTACCTCAGACTCTCAACTTAGTCTACTTTCAGATGGGATCAACAAGGGAAATTTCATGCATTCTATGTCTTTAATTTTCTTGTCTCCTGGTATTCTGGAAAAAGCATCCTGGGGTCAAAGGGTAATAGCCAATTAGACAGTAGCAAAATCCAAAACCAGAAAACATCTCTGCATCACTTAGGGAGAGGTGAAGGGCTGCTGCTGTATTTTGGCATAAAATAGAATGTACCAGGCAGTGGGATCAAAATAAAAAGGAACCTGCCTGAATTTTCAAAACTCTAATGAGTGAAGATTTTCATTTAATAGGGATAAGCAGCAACCACTCCCTGTATGTATCATTCTTTGCATCATTGTGTTTCCAAGGCAACTGGATTACTAGGGAGACCTCGGGAGTGTGTATTGCTCAGCAACTGTGTTATCAGGAGTGGATCCTGCCCTTGCATGGACTTTAAAACCATAAAAAATATGGAGTGGGTTTGTATTTTCCCAAATGCATTCAACCAAGGTCTGTATTCTCCAGTGCTCTGACTCAAATGGTTGGTCGGAAATAAATCAGCTTGGATAATGTTGTCCCCTTACTTACAGATACAACTTGCATTGAAACAAGATGTTAGTATTTTGGCTCAGGCTAATCTCCAGGCTTGACGCTGGAAAAAGAAGTGGAAGACCACGTGAGAAGAGATCAGATGGTCCCAGATGGGCCAGGATGTCATCATTCATTGTCAGACCATCTTTTTCTTCCCCTTCTCTCTTTGCCCAACTACAGGTCAAGAATTGGATGCTTGACTGACTGGTAGTGAGGGTAGACATTGAGAAATTCTGCCTCTCATGCCTTGGACCCATCTCTTCCAAAACTAGTATCCCCTCCTGAGCAGTAGAGGAAGTAGGGAGACACAACAGCACATTAGACAGAGTGAACCAAGTATGTGAAGACATAGATTTCAGAAAAATATTCTGAAATAACAGTGTGGCAGGAGAATACAGTAGAAACAGAGACAGGTGTGAAGTGAAGCTGGAAAGATAGGCATTGGAGCTAGCCATTGAAGGGCTTTATGTATGGGAGTGAAATGATTTAATTTGTTATTTAAAAATATTTATTTGCTAGATGGAGAATGCATTGCATTAGGTAGAAGAGTGGAAGGAGGGAGACCAATTAGAAGTCATTTCAGAAGTCTAGGCAGTAGATAAATGGTGGCCTGGAAAGGGATGATGTCAGTTGGCATGGTAAGAAGTGGGTGGATCAGAGAATGTTTAAGGAGTACAATTGATAGGACTTGGTGATGTATTAGACACAGTAAGCAAGGAAGGGGGAAAAGTCTAGAATAACTGTTGTTTTTCTGGCCTAAGAAACTGAGTGGAAGGTAGTGCAGCTTACTGAGATGGTCAAAACTTGGTAAGGGGTTTGCTGAATTGTTTGGTGTATTGGGAATGAACTTACAACTAACCCAAATCTTTCATGTTTGTCTTATCATCAACAAGAGACATGTGGTCAATGTTCATGCAAAATGACTTTCTAAAATCACTTTGAAAGCTTTCTTCTGAGTCAATTATTACTAAAAACAGCAAACCTATTTTCTTCAAGTGAGGACCACCTTACCTACATATTCTTCCCAAGTCCTTGTTTTGCAATTTTTTCTAACCCAAAGTTTATAACTCTTTCACCACTAAAACAACGGGACCCAATATTTCTCATTCTGGAGAGAAACTGACTTTGACATATTAACTCATTCCTTCATCCATTCAGTCAATGTTTGAAAACCTGCTTTGTGTCAAGATATCTGCTGGGCATTAGGGATATATACAGATGATATGGGCCATCATAACCATCCATCTAGTTATCCATCATGGTCCATCCATTTCTTCCTTCAGTCACTCTTACTTCTGCATTCCATCGTGTTCTATTGCCCAGACCCACCAAAGCAGAGAAGCCATGGCTCAAAGGCAAAAGTGGGTAATGAATGGGGTGAGGAAAAATTGGAGAGTGTTGCAGAAGAATGGAAAATTATCAAAACAAAATTAATTGCTTAGTAAAAAGTCATAACCTATGGGGTTCATTCTACTCCAGTGAACTAATAACATCTTGTGTTTAGACCACTGTGACAACCACCCCATGTGTACTCTCAGCCCTTCCAATCCGTTATCCTCATAGCAGCCAGAGGGATCTTTTAAATAGCTAAACCAACTTATCTTTCTCTTGTGCTTAAAAGCTTACAGTGATTTCTCATCACACTGCAAATAAAATCCACATAACTTTCCATGATCTTGCCAGGCCCTCCTTCCTACCTCTACAGTTTCACCTGTCACCAAGATTCCCCTGAGTCACTCTACTGAAGCCTTCAGGCCTTTTTTCTGCTCTAAGAAGCCAAGCTTTCCCCTAGTGATTGATCATGCCGTTTTTTCTGCTTCAAATCTGTTTCTCCTGATTTTTGCAGGGCTGTCTATTTCTCATCACTTAGGTTTCAACTCAGATGCCACCTCCCTAGGGAGACTTTCTGTGATGACATTATGTATTTGTTCATTGTCTCCTCTAACAGAAAATCCAATATGATATATATTCTTTTCACTACTGTATTCCACATTCCTCTGCAGGACCTGACCCAGAGTGGGTACTCAATACATATTTGTTAAATGAATGAAGATGTGAATGAATAGATACCCGCCCCCCACTCCCTGCCCCTCCACAGTTCCCTCTAAGAGGTAGTTGTTAGTACTATATCTCCACTTCACTGATTCGAAGACTAAAGAAGTGAAGCAACTTGCCCAGAATTGGAACCTAGATATAAAGCTAATGGCAGGCAGGAGGTCTGCTTCCCCAATGCTTCATGTCTGACAGAAAGGTTTTTAGTAAGGCTCTACCAAGCTCCCTTCTTTTCCTTCTCCTGCCAGCTCTGCCATTCCCCATGAGGCACAGAGGTTAGTAACCAAATTCCATAGGCCGCTATGGACAAATTACCCAGACCCAATAATGAATCCAGAAGGTGTTAGCCAGCATCCTCACAGTCATTTAGAATGAGAGGTTGGAATAAGCAGCTCATCACTCACCTGCTCACTTCTGGTCATGTATGATGGTTGCATTATCCCCAGAGAAACTGGACATTTATGGAAGAGTTAATCAAGTCAGTTAGTTAGCATCATGCAGCCAGTGGAAAAAAAGGATATTTGACCAAATATGACAACATCCAATAAAATTAGTTTGTAAGTAAGGATAGAATCTTTCATCTTTGTAGATAATTCTATTGTTGGGGTGAAACTGAATGCCACTGGCCAAATATTCAGAGGCGATGGCAGGACCATTCAGGCCAGCTCACCGTCACATCCATACCTCATATGCTTATGCTCCAGATGGTTGAATTCCCCAGAACAGGGCCTGATTATAGGCTTAAAAGGGCCTAAACTAGAAAAAGATTATGCCACTCTCCCATATACAATTAAAATTATGGTTTTGCTATTGTATGAACCACAAATTAAGTGTAAAACACAGTTCTAATTTTGTCCATGGTAGTAGCTACCTACGTGCTTTGTCTTTTAAACGTCTTTTTTCATTTAAATTTTAAATGTCATTTTTCTTCTTTTTTCTTTCTTCTTCCCTCCCTTCCTTCTTTCCTCTATTTTTCTTTCTGTCTTGTTTCTCTCTATCTCTGTTTCTCTGTATCTGTCTCTCTTTCCCCCGATGTCCTTACTCTGCTAAACTAGAGAAGCCTAACAGGTTTGAGTCCCCTCATTGTACTGATGGAACTTAGCTGTGCTATGATGGGAGTGAATGAGAAACAGAGGCTGTATAAATTTGTTAAAGGCCCAATTATATACAGTCTTTAAAGAAAAGTAGACAATTTATTTTCATTACATAAAATTCACAGATTCTCATAGCAAATTAGACCCAAAATAGTAACCTGGAGTCTTGATGCTGACTCTGATGCACAAATAAGCCCCGTTAGTAATTAGCATATTAATTTCCTTCCAATGATGGCTGTCAAAAGGCTTTGCCCTTTTTTTGCAGGTTCCTCCTCCCAGCGTGTCAACGCTTTCCACCCAGGGGAGCCCTAGCTCAGTCTAGGAGGCAGGAGCATTTGTGGAGGTTCCATAGGAAGTTACTGCCCAGTCTACTTACCTGGCCTTTGTTTAGCCGATAAGTGTAAACAGGCAAAGAAATTTCCTGACCAATTTCTTGAAAGGATAAACAAGGCCTTTGTGACCTTTTCTCTCACTTAAAACTTAGCTAGTAAGCCTTATCTACAGCCACTCTTCACCACTAGTCACCTGGGACTCTGGTGACATTGGACTTACTGCCATTGCCCAAACATGTTGCACATTTCTAGGCCTTTGTGCAAGCTTCTCCCTTTGCTGGAAAAGTCTCTGCATCTCTTTGCCTGATGCCTTCCAACTCAGGTTTCGAGACCCATCTCAATATCACGTCCTCTGAATTCTTCTGAAAAATCTTAGTGATTAATTTCTTCTTTGTATTCCCCCAGTCCCCTGTCTATCTTTCTATTATACTCACATGCAGTATCATCACCTATGCTGTTCTGGGCAGGAACTGTGTTTTGTTCCTTATGTATTCTCTTTATCTTCTTCTTATCCCCCCACACCCGACTCCAGTACCTAGCACAGTGATTGGTGCACGGGAGATTTTCAGTAAATGCCCACTGACAAGGTGAGTGAGGGAATGCTCTCTTGGGGAAAGTCCTGGTTGAGAGCCTTGCTTCTCAAAGTGTAGCCCCAGACCATCAGCATCAGGATACTTAGCAACATCTCAGATCCCACCCTTGACCTACTGAGTCAAAATCTGCATTGAATAAGATCCCCAGGTGTTTCTTGTGATGATTGAAATGTGAAAAGCACTGTGAGATTTCACAGAAGAAGAGTAAAAGCTAAAAGAAAACAGTGTGTTCATGATCTTCTGTTACAGGAATGAGCCAAAAGGTCAGAATAGGTTCAAATACAAACAAATGGGATGCTCAGACTGTTCAGAGCAGCCTAGGAGAGCAGCTGGCTGACTGATTCCCCATGATCTCCAGATTCCTCCAGATCATGTCTGTCCCATCAGGACCAAGCAGAGGGTGCCATGACTGTGAAGTTTCACAGACAGTGTACAGCCAAGTGCCCTCAGAGCTGGCTCCTTGGCTAATGTCGGCCAGCCAATGACCAAGGCCAGCTTGTTACATCATCAAGCCAGTCTGTCCTAGCACTTTGCATCTGACCTTGTTTCAGCCAGCTCTGAAACAAGTCATAAAGAATACAAATCATTTCCACTAAATCCTCAGGTTTCTGTTAATTCGACCAATTTCTTTTTTATTATATGCATATATTTTTAGAAAATGGAAGCAATTTTAGCTCAATTAAAGCCATTATAAATATGAAAAGCCCCAGTCATTTCTAAGAAAATGAAAAAGTCACTATGCTCCAAATCACATGCATTTATCACTTGGTCCAAGAGACAAAAAAATAAAAAGTCTTTCTAATTAGTCATTTGTGGTGCCTTTTTCCATTTGAAAATATTTTTTCCATGTAATTCTCCTGGGTTCCAAGTATTAACACCCCTTCTCCATCTCAAAAGGAATTGAGATTTTCCAAGTTCACTCATCCACTCTCTGCTGTCAAATTTTACCTGAGGCAGGCCTCCAGGAAGCTGTCAGCCAATGCCAATGAGCAGACAGATGTGGAGCATTGTCCAAAAGCTCAGATGCTGAAACCCCAGCTAAGATACCCCAAGAAGACCTCAGATCACATCCCCTGACCATGTGCCCCCATCCTTTTACCTCACTCCCACTGAAGTCACTTCTGTTTGACCACAGACAGATCTCCAGCCACTGGGTGTGTCCCTTTAATCTCAGTGCACCAAGCTCCTCCAAGCCTCTCTTCCTTTCATCCCAAGCCAGTCTCCCATAAATGATGGATCAGCGGAACAATTCTGTCCCCATAACTCTTGATCCTTGTGCATTCATCTTTTTCTTCTGCATCCACTCAACAAAATCCTATCCCTGGATGCACTAACAATCCACAGTCTTATTTCTTTGCTTTTAGACCCAGCTCTGAGCCTAGCAGGGGCAAATCACACAGCCATGATTGGCCTCAGTATAAATCAGACTTTGTCCTCAACTAAGCAATCATTACTGCAAGGGAATATTCTACCATGGCCACAGTGACCTTCTCCTTCAGTTTTCGTCCAGCAGATAAGGCTGGACAGTTAGGTTGTAAATGAGCGGTACACTCAAAAAGTCTCGTACAACTACAAAGAAACTGGCCAGCAAGCCTTCTTGAATGTTTATATTCACCAGTCAGTACAATAAACACTTTCTGCTTTCCTCAAGCCTCCTAAAAATTGTCATCTTTCTTGCCTGTAGAAAACAACTTTGCTCTCACTTTCTTGAAAACATGGAGGCCATCAGAAATTAAATCTCTCTGACTCTGCCCTCCTATTGATTTATGAGCCTTCCTTCTCTGATCGCTTCACCTTCAGCCTCAGAGGTGTCTATCCTTCCGTTAAAGGTAAGCATTTCTCCCACGCTTATATCCCCATGTCCTTAATCTGTTCCTTTCTGTCTCCTCATTGCTTTTTCCTTCTCTCTTCTGTTTGTTCATGCTCCTTTTCTCTAAGGTCTTCTCCAAACTTTAAAACACATTCAAATTGCTGCAATATAAAAGAAAAAAAAGATTCTCATGATTCTTTTTTTTTTCAACTCATATCTCTATGGCCTATAGTTTTTCTTTTTAAATCCACCTTTATTGACATATAATTAGTGTACAGAAAAACTGTACATAATTAATGCATGCAATTTGGTAGGTTTGGATATGCATATACACTCGTGTTATCTTCCAGCCACAATATCTTTTCCCCACTCCCTCCACTGTTAAACTCCTGGAAAGAGATATGCATGCTTATTGTTTCCAACCCTTACCAACCTCCCACTTGCTTATAAATCTACTCTACTGATCTGGCCTCTGATCACTACTCCACAGAAAACCACTCATGTCAAGGTCAGCAATGACATCCAGATTGTCATTGCTGACCTTGACATGAGTGGTTTTCATGTTAAATCCATTGTTAAGTCTCAGCCCTCTTTTTATTTGACCCCTTAGTAACACTGAAGACTGTTGTCCATGCCTTTCTTGAAATATTCTACTCCTTTGACATATAATTTCTCTTTGGGGTTGCCACTTCTTTAACCATTTCTCAAATGTTACACAACCCAGGGTTCCTTTTTTAAGGCTATAACTTTTTCCCTGGACAGTCTTATCCACTATCAAGGTTCCAACTACCACCTCTGAGCTTAAGACACCCCTCCCCACAAAAACTTTTATTTGTAGCTCATAGCTCTCCAGAGTTTCTAATACATGTAATAAACTATCCACTCAACATCTCTAACTGCACATCCCACAGGCATTTCAAAAGCAGCAAAGTCAAAATGAACTCACCACCTCTTCCTTACCCTACCCCACGTAACTTAACTCCTTCCCTGTGCTTCTTATTTCAATGAATGCTTACATCATCCTCACAGTCACCAATGCAGTGATTTTGGGAGTTATCCAACTAATCTCCATATCCTGCTGATTTTTGTTTGATTAACATTTCTCAAGTCTATCCCTAGCTTTTCATCTTCACTGCCATTATGTTAGTCCAGGTTTTTATTGTTTTTTCTCTTGACTATCACAACTACACCAGAAGATGAAGCCTACTAAGGTATGGGTTATTGATTACAACCTACTCATTTTAGTATCAATGGCACTTTGGAGTCTGTAAGTAACTTAAAAGTAGAAAATACAACTCTGACTCACAGATTTGTTGGCCATGTTATTGATTTCACTTTGTCTGGATGAATGTCACAGGAGCTTGGGCAATGTCTCTAATCTGTCTCCAAAAGAGAAATTCTGTAAATAACCCATATAAGAAGGAGAAAACTTCTTTTCCCTATCATAGTATTTTATAGTCTTTTCCAGGTTTAGCCTCATGCCAACACTGTGATAACTCACATTACATTTCAAAAAGAGAAGAGAAAAATCAACTGCTGCCAGAGTGAACTTTACCTTTACATTGCATATGTGATTCTTCAGAGGTCCTCTCTATCTTCTTGTGAATTCTTAACATTTTGTGACGTTTTTCAGAAAAGTACTGAAGGCACAAAACTTTACTGGATATCTTTGCACATTCAGTGTCTCTAGGTTACCCTCTCATCTCTGGCATCACTATTAATTCATTCAAAGTTATTAATTGATTGACATACAAAGGTCTTGCATAATCTGGTCCCTGATTACATTCCCATTTGCATCTCTTACCACTCTCCTTGCTTTACTCCTTTCCAGTTATATTGACCTGTTTCCTGTTCTTTGAATAAGCTGCTTTCAAACTCAAGGCCTTTACACTTATTGTCTCCTTTTCTTAAATCACTTTCATCCAAGAACTTTGTATGGTTTCTTCCTTCAGATTATTCAAGTATGAGCTCAACTTTTAACCCTGGAGAAAGTCCTTTCCTACCCATTTTATACAAATTAGCTAGCATCCCCCCACTCCAAACATTATCCCATTACTGTGTTTTATTTCCTGCAAGCCATCATCATTATCTAATATTTTTGTTTACTTTATTTATTTGTTGGCTTATTTATCATCTGTCTCCCTACACTACATTTTCAATTTCATGGTGGCAGAGCTATATTAATCCTCTTCATCACTGTAGTACTGGAGCCCAGTAGGTTATCCATAAGTGGTTGCTGGATGGGTGAGGAAATGTCCACATGACATAGAACTGGTATATTAATCAAGGGAGAGGCAAAGGCAAAAGAATTCTAGGTCATCACAAGTTCAGTAAGTATTACAGTGCAGGAGTCTGAGGAAACAATGGCACAAAGAATACTAAGCAAATAAACTGTAACTCCAGATCCTCTTTTCCCCACCAGCATACACATTTAAACCATGAACTCAGGGAAATGTTCTCTAATTCTGACAGAAGACTCCCTTAGAACACTCACTTCTAAAATGTTGTTGAGGATGATGTTCACTAGGTTCATCTTGTCCTCTTTATGAAGATCCCTAGAAGCAATTTATTTCTCATATATTATTGGAAATAGTTTTGCTTCTATGAGCCAGTGGCAGGTTTTTGTCTTTCAAACTCTCAGGATCATGTAAAGGAGAGTTTTTCTCCTAAAACTGGTTGCTAAAAAATTATGGAATTTTCTAAGCCAAAAGTTCAGGATCCCATAGCATACATGGTTTGTACAAACTTAGCCCTAGTTCCATCTTTTTTTCCTAATTTTTATTTTCCTTGAGCCCTGACACCCTGATCTTTAAAAAATCCAATTGTATGAAAGCTCTTTAAATTTTTTTCCAAATTCAATTTTTAAACCAGGAGAACTATGAAAAGAAAATACTCTCCTGAGCTTATTTGACAGGTAAACTTTGGTCATCTGTTGTTGTGACAGAAATGTCTCATAAGTGTAGCAAGTGGATGAATCAGGAACTTCCAATTGGTTGGTCTGTATCAATTAGGGGATCTTGAAATCTTTATTACTCACCAAAGCTATTTTTGACAGTTCACTTTCCCTTCTGTGAGGAGGAAATCTGAAACAGCCCGTAGCTAAGGGAAATCCCTCACTTGCTGCCCTGGCCCCCACCTGGTAACCAAACACTGGCAACGGTTTCCTCTCCCACCCATCCCAGCATCAGAGTGCAAACCAAGGTAAGAACTGTATCTTTTCGGCTATGGGGAGCTCTTTAAGAGTTTTATGAAAAGTTATCCTAAGGTATATTACTCTGTCTGCAGTGTTAGGAGCAAATTAGAGAGAAATAGGACTAGAATCAGGGTGACTTACGAAAAAGCGTTACAATAAGCTAGGCTAAAAGTAATAAGGGCTCTATAGCAGTCAGGGTTCAACCAGAGAAACAGAAGCCATTCCAATTTTTTATATGAGGATAAACATCATGCAGGGAACTGGTTTCATAGGAGATGGAATTACTGAGGGGCCAAATTGCATAAGATCAGTCAACCCAGAGATAAGCAACAGCAGGAAATCACTACCGGCCCTTGGCTGTAGAGACAAAGACTGGAGCCAGGGTTTCCAGAATCCTGGGACACGGTCACCTGATGGAAACTGGAATCATGGAGTGTCTGTTGGTGTGAGATAGATTCACAGGGGAGATGGACACAGTTTAAAGCAGAGAGAGGAACAAAATATATACCCTCCTGTATTTCTCCTCCTCTCACCCTCCAATCTCCCTCCAGGAGGCACAAGAGATTAGAAAATGCAGTCTGAAAAACAGAGTGGAGCAGAAGAAGGGTGATGCATAGTTCCAAGGGCAAATGGACCAGCACAAGGGCCTATATCAAAATGGTGGCAGTGGAGCTGGAGATGTGAAGATGGAGTCAGAAGGTATTTAGAAGTGAAATAGATGGAGTGGTAAGCATTTATTTCCAATTTTGATAACTGCTGTATTAAGCATGGTACTCTAGTATGGGATCACAGGCGATTACGCTGGTTTGGGTCTTGTTGAGACTGAGATTCCTGTTAGGCCTCCAGGTAGAGGGACCTGGGAAACAACCATGTACTCAGCTCTGAAGCTCAGGAGAGAGAGCAGGCTGGAGAGAGAGAATGGGTGATATTAGCCAGATAATGTATGGTGACAGAGAGGAGAAGCTGGGAGGGTTTGGGGCACAGTGCTGAGGAGCACCCACACTTAATGGTTGGACAGAAAACTGAGGGAGATCAGCCAGTAATGAGAAGAGAGTCAGAACAAAGTGATCTGTGAGAACACAGAGAAGAGTATTTCATGAAGGAAGGCTCTAGGTCTTGTATCTCAGTGACTTTGGACAAACCCAGTGCTCTTTCTCCTACATTCCCTTCCTCCCTACCACCAGCCTATGCTTGTCTCTACAGTGGCACTGCCAGGCCCTGCTGCCACCACGGGCAGTGCCAAACAACAAAAACTGAGCACCTCTCCTCCTCTCTGCCAAGCGGCATGCTGGATAACATTGTTGGCCAGCAAAATGATTCTGAAGCAGTCATGACCTGAGGTTCTATCTGATGGGCTAAGTGAAGTATCTGCCTGCTGAGAGCTACTCTTACACAGAATCACATCCTGTGATGCCAGAGTATAAGAAGACAGATATGTGAGGCCTCAGAAGCAGCTGCAGATGGGAAGAATTCTCCCAGTTGGTGAATTTCAGACAATGCTGAAAAAAAAGATGAGTCTGAGAGAGAAGGATGTAAGTGCTACAAAGAAGGCTCCAGAGGCATGGACAACAGGGGGAAATAAGGCCAAAGTTGGAGCTGGAGCAAGGGATTCAAGCCAGGGCCAGCTGGAGGCCAGTAAGTAAGGGAAGACGGCTAAGGCTGAGAATGGGATATGAGGATCTGAAGGTGAGAGGCCAACTGGCCTGCCCTTCTTGCATTATGGCCTGGTGTGCTGAGCATTTCCACATGTGCTATTCTGCTAGAGCCACATGCCAACTCTAAGCTCCTAGCATCCTAGCTAAAGCAGTCCCCCACCCCCAGCACTTCCCACCACTTTTCCTAGTGAATCTCCTTTGTAGCATTGCATAATCTACTGTTGTCATTTATTTATATATTTTAACACTCCTCCCTCAATAGACTATGAGCTCCTTGAGACTTTATGCAACTGTCCCCTAGTGCCTGGAACAAGCTGGCACAAAATTGGTAAGCACTAAACACATGTTGACTGACGGAAGTCTAGAAAGGGTTTGCAAGGTAGTCCGTACTATACAGCTGGGAAACCAAGGCTGCGTAGGCAGCAAGGGGCCAAGCAGGAACTGGAATCAATCCAAGCATTCTGATTCTCATTTTGCCCCATCACCATGATGCCACAACTGATTCCTCACTCCTAGAAGGAGACTCCAGGCCACCCAGAGAGGGAGGCTCATGTGCAGTGGCAGGAGCCCAGGCTCTGAAATCCAAGTTATGGTTCCAATACTGGCTTTACTCCTTAGTGGCATGTGACTTACAAGTTACTTCACTTTTCTGAGCCTCTATTCTTGCTAATGGCAACCTGGACCTCTCAAAACTTTTGAGAAGACTCAAGGAGTCTACAGAAACATACTGAGAAGAGAGCCCAGCCTCCCAGCTTGTGGCTTTTGGTGGTAAGGAAAGATGAGTCTAAGAGAGGAGGATGGAAGTGCTATGAACTAATCCCCAGAGGCATAGAAGGCAGGGAAAAGAGGGCCTGAGCCAGAGCTGGAGTTGGAGTTATGGATTCAAGACAAGCCAGTGGATGGCCAGAGGCAGAAGTGGTAAGTGGGGCTCTCCATCAGGAAGACAAAGGCTGATCCTGGGACTTCTCAGGGTATTCCCACTCCAGTCATTTGGGGGTCTGGGACACCACAAAGTCCTCTGCCTGGGCACTGAACTTTAGTAACCAATGGCACTGACCCTGAAGGGGTGGAGAGAAGCTGGCAGAATAATCCACATGGCCTATCCAGAAAGATAGAGTAAGCTATTAGACTGTCATCTATAAGTACCTCACCATATTGTGCTCCTTACCTCATGGTGCCCAGAGGGGATCTCTGTAGTTGAGCTGCAATATGGCAGAGCATGAGACTCTTGCATCTGCCAGTGGGTTTAGGGGCTTCTGGAAAAGACAGTGCCAGAGAAACTAGTGGAAAAATGTCTTCGTTCACCAGGCTTACCAATAATTTTGTCTGCAACACCCCAGTGCTCAGAGTGTGAATACAAGATGTCAAACAGCCTGTCATTTGTGGTTCCCATGTGGCACTTGGGTGAGGAAATAAAAAGTTACTGCCTTTGCTCTTGATGTGCCTTCCTCAGGAAACCTTTAGGACCAAAGTCCAGATGTCTGGTGTGTAGAGCAGACTAGGTGTTCTGCCTCAGTCGGGAAGCAGTAGGTGGGTCGTGCTAAGGAAGCAGCTGGGTGCTGGGCAAGGTTGAAATTCCTGGATCATAACCACAGAAGGGATGAGTCACTCATCTGAGCCAGCGAGGCCAGGAAAGCAGAGGCAGACTTGGAGGCAGGGAGTGCATAAGAAAGGGAGGGACATCCTGTGACCAAGCCAGCAAGCTGGCCTTCTATGACACTACCAATCTGGTTTTCTTCCTGGATACCGCCTGTGTGTGGGAGTAACTGTCCCTCTCTGTGCCTACCTGCCTCTGTTGGAAGGGAAAGTGTTCATGGTTGGCAGATGCTCACTTCAGCTCACCGCAGGTCACTTTTACTGAAGGGATGGTTTGACAGCAAAATAATAGGAAGAAACTTTTGGGGATGATGAATGTATTTTGCACCTTCACTGTCATTGTGGTTTCATGGGACTATATATTTGTTAAAACTCTGAATTGTTTCTCAGTATTTCAGGGAAAAAGTAAGCAGAAAACCAGGAAGGATACAGATGATCTGAACAGCACCATTAACTACTCTGACCTAATTAAAATAGTAATAATAAAAAAAAAAAAACACTGCATTCAACAATAGCAGAATAAGCATTCCTCTAGAGTGTGCATGAAATATTTACCAAGATAGATGGTATTCTGGGTCATCAAACAAATCTTACAAATTGAGAATAATACAAATAATATAAAGCATCTTCTTAGACCATAATGTAATTAAGCTCAAAAATCAAACACCAAGATGTCTGAAAAATGCCCAAATATTAGAAATTTTAAAATATGCTCCTAAATAACCTATAAGCCAAAGAGAGAGTCTTAGGAGAATTTGAAAAATACATTAGGTTGAATGAAAATAAAAATATATGTACAGAAATCTGTGGGATTCAACTAAAGTAGTTCCTTGAGGGAAATTTATAGCATAGTTTAAATGCTTATATTAGAAAATAAAATCTAAAATCAATCACGAAAACTTCCACCCTAGGAAACCAAAGAAAGAAGAGCAAATTGAAATTAAAGAAATTGAAAAAGACACCCCCCCACTCCCTCCCAACACCCTCACCTCTTTCCTCCTTCCTCCCTTCTCACATTAGAGAGCACACAGAGTCACACATAATTTTACACCACCTTCATTTTATTCTGATCACAATAGGGTGTACCCTGTGGGGTGTAAAGTGTACTCTAGACCACACATTTGACAAAACTATTTTTTTCTAGGAGAAAACAGAAGAAAAATTTGTTACCTGGGGTTGTATCTTAGTCAGCTTTGGCTTCCATAACAAAATGCCGTGGATTATGTAACTGAAACAATGGAAACTTATTTATTTTTTCAGTTTTGGAGACTAAAAGTCACTAAAGGACTGGAAGGGTTGGTTTCTTATTCCTGGCTCGTAGATGGCCCTTTCTCATTATGCCCATTCTTGGCATTTCCTCTTTGTGTGTGCATGGAGAGAGAAAGGAGGAGAGAGAGAGAGAGAGAGTGCTCATGCAAGCACAAGAGTGCTTTCTTGTGTCCCTTCTTATAAGCACACTAATTCTATGGAATCAAGGTCCTACCCTTATGACTTCTTTTAATATTAATTACTTCCTTAGAGGCCCCTCCTCCAAATACAGACACACTGTGGCCGAGGGCTTCAAAATATGAATTTGGTAAATAACATAAACATTAGCAAAGAATAGACAAACACATTAATAAAACAGGATAGAGCTCGGAAACAGACTAGCACACATATAGTCAGGTGACAAAGGTAATAATGATAAAAGTATAGTTTTTCCAACAAATGATGCTTGAACAATTGGAAATCTATACACAAATAATAATAGCCTAGACTTATCCTTACATATTTCGAAAAAAGTAACTCAAAATACATCATAAACCTAATGCAAAATGCATCATAAACCAAGTGCAAAATGCAAAACCATACAACTTCTATATGAAAACATAAGAGTAAAACTATGTAATTTTCAGTTTGGTGTTGAGTTTTTAAATTCAACACCAAAAGCATCGTCAATGAATGAAGAATTTGCCAAGTTGGACTTTATTAAAATAAAAATCTTATGCTCTTCAAAGACAGAATTAAGAGAATAAAAACAGAAGCTACAGACTAGGAGAAAAACATCTGTAGTACATATATGTGATAAAAAAACTCATCTCTACAATATACATGAATTCTTAAAACTCAATGATAGAAAATAAATAAAAATAGTCAAAGATCTGAATAGACACTACACCAAAAAAGATATATAGATGGCAAATAAGCATAAAAAAAGTGCTGAATGTCCTTTGTCCTTAGAGAATTGTGTACTAAAATGATATACCACTGCACACATAATTAGGATGTCTAACATAATTTTTAAAAATACCAATTGTTAGTGAAGATGTAGAGCAAAAGGAACTCTCATTCATTAATGGTGGAATTGCAATATGATACAGGCACTTTGGTAGACAGTTTGGCATTTTCTTAAAAAATTAAACATAGTCTTATGATAACATTTAGCAATCCTACTCCTAGGTATTTACCCAACTAATTTGGAAACTTATGTCTACATTAAAAATTTTTATATGAATGTATACAATAGCTTATTTCATAATCACCAAAAACAGGCATCCAAGATGTATTACATTTGGTGAATGGATAAAAAAACACGTAGATTAAAAAAAACAGAATAGAGTCCCAAAATAGACCTGCACACATATAATCAGGTGATTTATAACAAAGGCAATAATGCTGAAACTATAATTTTTCCAGCAAATGGTGTATGAACAAGTGGATATCTGTACAATAATAATAAGAATGATAACCTAGACAAATCCTTAGGTATTTCACAAAAATTAACTCAAAATATATCATAGACCTAATGCAAAATGCAAAAACTATACAACTTCTATAAGAAAAAATAAGATAAAATTTGCATAACTTTAAGTTTGTTAAAGAGCCTTTACATTCAACACCAAAAGCAAAAGTAGCAATGAGTACACCTACCACCCAGATGTAGATTTCTAGAACCATTTCCCATTGAAAGGAACCAGATCTTTAGAAAAATGACTTAGTTAGGACTGGGGCACGGTATAAACCTGATGAGCCTGAGGGATCTTATAGCCCTAGAAACTGAAAGCTAAAGAATATGATAAAAGACATCATAGTGTTGCATTCAGCCAAACCCAGACTATGGAAAACTGAAAAGAGCACAAGATCTGTTTCTTTTCAACAACAACAAAACAATGGCAAGAAATCGGGTCACATGGAGGGGGCCTACAGGTGATAGAAGACTTAATTACAAAAAGTCACTATGTAATACGGTATTTGGGTACTCATCCAAAGAAACAAAACAGTTGAACATTTGATAATCATTTATTTATTTTTTAAAAATGAGAATTGTATTGAGTTTTTGTTTAATAAAATTTCCTTATCTTTTAAAAATGAATATTGAATTATTTAGAGATGAAGTGGTATGATGTCTTTGATTTGCTCCACATTATTCCAGCAGCTGAGATGCAGTTAGGTGAGTGTCTAACTGGAACCAGATTTGCCATGCAGGTAAGGTTGTTGATGCTGAGTGTCAGGTATGCTGGGTTCATTATATTAGTCTCTCTATTATTCTACATGTGTGAGGCTTTCCCTGATAAAGATGATTTTTATAAAAGTGAAATCCTAAGTGAAATTATTTTGTAGAAATAAAATAAATAAATGATCAAATTGGTCCAAAAAGAAAACTTGAATTAAACGACACAAACTGAAACTGTACAGTATTCAAAGCTCAAGCCACCCTCAAACATTCCAACTTAGTCAGTTTTGGAGTCTGATTCTACCAAAGGATCAGGAAAAACTAACCACCATCTTATCTCAACCCTTCCAAAGCACATAAAATACAGATAATTGTTCAATTCATTCTCCCAGACTAACCCCTCCTGAATTCAAAAACCAGATGAGGACCACCCACTATTTCTGATGGAAAAAACACATAAAGCAAGCTCTCTTACATAGCAGCAAATAGTTTATGTAAATTATTAAAATATTAAATGTACAAACAACTCTGTCCAAGGAAAGAAAATATGATTCAACATTCGAAAAAAAAGTTTCATTGTAATTTTTTACATACAAAATAGAGGAAAAAAAAAATTGATCACATCCATAGATACAGCAAAAGCTTTTGAAAGAAATTCAGCATGAGTTCATAGTAAAAATATTTAGTTAAACTATATTGACAGAGAACATCCATTTCCTAAAATCAACAGCAAGCATATTTAAATGTGAAAAGTTCAAAGAATTATCATTAAAGGCAGGAACAAGAAGTAGATGTAGGCTATTATCGCTATGTTTTAAATCGTCATTGAGACAAAAGTCAGAGTTATAAGCATCATAATGAATAAGGGGCATGAATACTGGAAGAATACATAATGTTTAGTGATAATACCCTTATCAGTCTTGAAAATTCAAATTAAAAGGCAAGTGGAACATTCAAGTGAATGGGTTTCAGAACCAGGTGTACAACAGATAACTTTGCAAAATCAAAATCTCTGTCACACAATAGCAATAACTATTAGAATTAATTTCCATTAATTAGAACAATTAATAGAAAATATACCATTTGCAATAGTAACAAAATCCAAGAGTTACCAAAAAAAAAAGTCTAAGAAAAATGTGTAAGGTCTTTCTAGAGGAAACTGTCAAAGTATACTGATAGATCCAGGTAAAAGGAGTTTGAAATAAGTAGAGGAGCATAACATATTCACTGATGGGGAGCAGAATATTGCAAAAATGTCAATTCTGCTTAAATTATTTGCAATTTCGTGTCTTACCTGTAGCTGCCAAAATTACAGTCAAACTTAGGCTGCTGTTCTCTACTTCCCAAATCAACTCTGGAAAATTATAGAAGAGAAAAAGAAAAAAAACAACAACAATGTCAACAATAAAATCTAAGTAACAAAACAGAGAAAGCCCTGGGTGAGAATGAAGACTGTGCAGGACTGGTACTTGTGTTTGGGGCAGTGTCGATTGGAGGAGGGTTGGTGGCAGGGATGTTGAAGAGGTCTATAGCCTGCCTAGACATCAGATGACAGAACAAATAAGATGAACGTTTAAAATTTCCACCTCATTGCATTGCACAATCTGAGGTGGCACCTCAAAACACGATGCCAGAAGCTCTAGGATAATAGCAGGACACCAGGAAAATTGAGTTGGTTAAGGCAGTATGGTTCCAGAGTTCTGTTAATAACAACCTGAAACCAACTTAGAGGGTAAGAATTGGCATGTTTAAATAATTCTTTCAACAGAACATAAACAATGGAATAGAAGTTGAATAGGGTATCAGAGTGAATCATGCATACAAAGGGTAAGTATTCTTTCATAGAAATAAATATATATATAGCTACCTACATATATCCTTGGAAGATATGTAAAACATATTTCTTTGAGGAAAAAAAGATTTGCAAAGTCCAGCTCTGGCTGGGGAGGAGCCCCCGGGGTAAGATATGCATATTCTCCCAGAAGTCACTACAGTCACAGGTGCTGTAGCCACCAAGGGAACACCTCGCCTGGTACCGGCAGCCATTCTCTGCAAGGGGTACTGCTGGAGATAAATGCTCAGAGATGAGATAAACAGAGCATCTCCAACTCATCACTTCAACAAAGAACTAGAACCCAGGAAGAGGACCCTCTTGAGTGAGGACGGAGCGTCCACCCTACTTCACATAGAGAAGCCACAGAATCCAGCTTAGCTCCTCCTGTCAGCCCCGGAAGACCCCAGCGGCCTTGTCGCCCAAGGACACCTCTCTCCCAACTGCCACCTCGGGAGACTAGGAGTCAAAACCTTGCTCTGAAGGGAGCAGACACCATCGGCAGAGAACAGGGGTCCAGGCTATGCCAGGAATCAAGGTCAGAACTCTGAGGGAGGACTGAGGGGTACCCCCACCCCGACCCCTACCCCCAGGATTCCTTGTCTCAACCCCATCCCAACTCCCACTCTGGCAGAATCTGGTTCCGCCCCTGCTGTCAACCCATGTGTGACGTCACTTACCCGGATGTGATGTCGTGACTTGTGCATTGGGGATCAGAGAGAAACAAGGTTGTCAGTCTGACCAGAGCAGCTCTAGATGCTTGAAGGGAAGCGGGCACAGTCTCTGTGAGGAGGCAACGGGGGTGGCAGGGTCTGCCATGCATCAATGTCAGGACCCTAAGAGAAGGTTGACGGTCCTCCACCCGCATTCCTATCCCCAACCCCATTCCCATTCCCTTCCACACTCCCAACCCCATCCACACCCCCATCCTCCAGCAGCACCCGTATACTCCCCAACCTCCCACCGCCCTCATACCCCCATCCCTCACTCAAAAACCTCATATCCCCACCACCCCAGGGCAGCATCCAGTTTCACCCCCGCTTTCAACCCAGGAAAGCCCCAGGTACCTGGATGTGACGCCACTGACTTGCGCATTGGGGATCAGAAGCAAGATTCCTAGTCTGGTCTAACAGCAGCTTCGGATTGGCAAAGGGAAGGCGGACCAGGCTCTGTGAGGCGGCAAGGTGAGACGCTGACGGAGGACTCAGGAGGCCCTGACCCCAGGTAGACGATCCCAAATAATCTGGCACCACTCCTGCTGCAAGCTCTGGGCCACCTATAGGCGAACTTCTGAGTCTGGGGGGGACCCACTACCCCACTGCCACTTAAGCTGCAGGGGACTCTGGAGTCAGAGCTTGGTGTGATCAATGCAAGACTGGTGGGGGCAGGTTCTGCCAGGTATCAACGTCAGAACCCTAGGAGAGGGCTGAACATCCCTCACCCACATTACCATCCCCCACCCTGTTTCCATTCCCATCCGCACTCCCAACCCTATCCACACTCCCATCCCCACTGGCACCCCTATCTTCCCTAACCCCCCAACACCCTCATAATCCCAATCCCCACCCCATAAAATCAAGTCTCCATGAAGCTCAACCTGCCCCCCTATCCAAGCAGAATCCAGTTCCACCCCTTTCAACCCAGGGAAGCCCCAGGTCTTCGGATGTGACGTCACTGACTTGTTCATTGGGGGTTAGAGAGAGGGGAGATTCTCCGGCTGACTGGCAGCCTGCGATTGGCGGAGAGAAGAGGGTCTGGCTCTGTGAGGAGGCAAGGTGAGACGCTGAGGGAGGACTCAGGAGTCCCCTACCCCAGATAGACGAACCAAAATAATGCAACACCACTCCTGCTGCCAGCCCTGGGCCACCTGTAGGTGGACTCGTGAGTCTGTGAGGGGCCCACCACCCACTACCTCTTAAGCCCCAGGGAACTCTGGAGTCAGAGCTTGCTGTGATCAATGCAAGACTGGTGGGGGCAGGCTCTGTCAGGACCCTAGGAGAGGGCTCAGCAACCCCTACCCCCATTCCCATCCCCCACCCCGTTCTCATTCCCATCCACAGTCCCAACCCCATCTGCACCCACATCCGCCACGAGCATCCCTATCCTCCCCAACCCCCTTCACCCACAAAGCCCCATTCCCTGACTCAAAAATCCCATCCCCCACCCCCACCCAAGCAGCATCTGGCTCAGTCCCCACTTTCAACCAAGGGAAGCCCCAGGTGCCCGGATGTGATGCCACGGACTTGCACACTGCAGTGAGACAGAAGTGAGATTCTCGTGCTGACCCGCAGTTTGGGATCGGCAGAGAAAAAGCACCCCAGGCTGTGTTAGGAGGCAAGCTGAGACGCTGACAGAGGATTCAGGAAGCCTCCACCCCAGACAGATACCAAATAATCCAGCCCCACTCCTGCTGTCAGCCTTGGGCCACTAGTGGGGGAACTTCTGAGTGTGGGGTGACCCACAATCCCACTGCCACTTAAGCCAAAGGGGAATGTGGAGTCAGAGCTTGGGGTGATCAGTGTAAGACTGGTAGGGGCAGGTTCTGCAGGCATCAACGTCAGCACACTAGGAGAGGACTGAGCAACTCCCATCCCCATCCCCATTCCCATTCCCAACGACCTTACAGTCCCCGACCAGTACACCTATTCTATGCAGCCCCCTACCACCCTAATACTCCGAATCCCCCACCCCAACATCCCCACCCCCATCCAAGCAGCATGCGGTCCCGCCCTGGAAGACCCAGGTGCCCGGATGTTACCCTACTGACTTGCGCGTTAGGGGTTAGGGGCAAGGGCGCTTCTTGTTCTGACCAGCAGCTTGGGATTGGTGGAGGGGAAGCGGGACAGACTGTATGAGGACGCAAGGTGAGACGCTGAGGGAGGACTCAGGAGGTCCCCACCCTAGATAGACGACCCAAAGTCCAGCACCACTCCTGCTGCCAGCCCTGGGACCCTCGTGGGTGGACTTCTAAATGTCGGGGGCCCACCCCACTGCCTCTTAAGACACTGGGGCCTCTGCAGCCTCAGCTTGGTGTGATCAGTAGAAGACTGGTGCGGCAGGTTCTGTCAGACATCACCTTCAGGACCCTAGGAGAGGGCTGAGCAACCCCCATCCCCATCTCCCACTCTGTTCCCATTGCCATCCACCCTCCCATTCCCCACCAATACCCCTATCCTCTCCAGCCCCCTACCACCCTGATAACCCCTATCCACACCCCAACACCCCCACCCCCATCCACGCTGCATGGGGTTGCACCCCAGGAGCCCCAGGTGCCCGGATGTTACCCTACTGACTTGCGCATTGGGGGTTAGAGGGAAGCGCGCTTCTTGGTCTGACCAGCAGCTTGGGACTGGCGGAGGGAAGTGGGCCAGACTCTGTGAGGAGACGAGGTGAGACGCTGAGGGAGGAATCAGGAGGTCCCCACCCCAAACAGACGACCCAAAGGCCAGTACCACTCCTGCTGCCAGCCCTGGGCCACCCGTGGGTGGACTTCCGAGTCGGGGGGACACCATCTCCACCGCCATTTAAGGCACAGGGGACCCTGGAGTCAGAGTTTGGCGTGATCAACGCAAGACTAGCGGGGGGCATGCTCTGCCAAGAATCAAGGTCAAGATGCTAGGAGAGGGCTGAGCGACTCCCATTCCCATTCCCATCCCCCTCCCCATTCCCATTCCCATCCACCTTCTCATCCCCCACCAGTACACCTATTCTATCCAGCTCCCTACCACCCTCTTAACCCCAATCCCCCAAACCAACACCCC
>PVKP010011430.1:0-61357 GCA_004027715.1 Plecturocebus donacophilus
AATTTTAGACAAATTTTATATTATAAATAGAGAAATTAATGTCACAATTTAATTATAATTTCCAATCAACTGACCAGTCATTTGTAACCTGAGTCCCCCTCTTTTCTCACTACTGTTTCCCTCCCTTATTCTGTACACATCTCTTATTCTCATCTTTTTTCTCTAGCTGTTTTTTTCTCTTTATTTTCCCCTAGGATTCTGTTCATTTCGAGCCCCTCCTCCTCTTCCCTGTCTCCTTCTTTCCTCTATTCCTTTTCTCCCACCTGTTCTGTGCCATTTTTACAATTTCTTTCACTTCTTATTCCTCTTTCTGCCCAATCTTCCGTTGTCCCTA
Organism: Plecturocebus donacophilus; assembly: GCA_004027715.1. NCBI lineage: Eukaryota > Metazoa > Chordata > Mammalia > Primates > Pitheciidae > Plecturocebus > Plecturocebus donacophilus. The sequence goes on from PVKP010011430.1 coordinate 335, forward strand.
ATCTTCATACATTTCTGCCTCTTTCCTCCCACATCTCGGCTCCGCTTGGGCTCTCCCTGTAAAATTCCCTCTTCCCTGTTACACAGCCCTGTCCCCACTCTCTGGCACCCTCAGATCCCAGGCCTCCCCCTGCTGTGGTTCTTCCTCTCCTCTCCTTGCCACCAGTTGCTCCCTCTGACTGTCCCAGCACCGTGCTGCTCTGTCCACCCTGGCTCCAAATCCCCTCTCTCCCACTCTGAGGAGCCTTCCCTACCTTGTTGAACTTTTGTCTTTCTACAGATTCAGTTTTCACTACATTTTTTGTTACTTTTCTCCCCCTGCTACTTTCTCGGCACCTTCTTTCACTGTGTCTCTGCAAACCCCTCACTCACCTTCTACTTTGCCGTCTGTTAATGGGTCTCTCATTCTTCATTTCTCTATTTCCTCTGACTCGTTCTCCATCTATTTTTCTCCACACTTTCACGGGGGTAGATTGGAGTAAGATGCCCACCTCCGGGAAGAGCTCATTTTCAGTGCGCTGGAAGCTGGCTCGAGAGAACACTGGATGTCAGGAGATAGAAGTCACTCCCCACACTCGGGGTCAGGAGAAGCGGTGGCTGGGAAAGGGAGGCCTGGGGAACACAGGGTCCAGATCAAGGAGGAAAAAGGCAGCAGTGGGTCAGGAGAGGAGTGGCGTCTGCAGAAACCGGGCAGAGTACACGGTCTCTCGTGCCGCGTTGGGGCGCTGCGCTCCAGGGGCCAAGAAGGCCGAAGCTAGGGGACCAGAGAGACTTGAATCCACCTCGCGGGTAAGGACTTTAAGTGGTACGGGGCGTGTGTAGGTTTTACTAAAGAATTTGAAGCAGGAAATCACGATAGGAGATGTCTACATGACCATAGGACAAAAAGACCGGGCACAGGAGCAGCCTCCAAGCGATTTTAACACGCAGGAAAGCGACTCCGAGACTCTCAAAGGACGTCTGAATTTACTCGGGGTGGAGGAAGCCGTGCCGGGATTTCCAGGTCTGCCTGCCACTCATATCCCGGGTATAGAAGCCCAGAAGAATTGGGCAGCCTAGAGTTATCCTAGACAAAGGAAACTCACGCGCTGCTGTGCAACACTCTCTCCACGCGATCGACTTCCGGGTCTACCGGAAACTGCGGTCTAGGCGTTCACTCCAGGCGATCCGCTTCCGGGTTTGCAGAAAATTGCGCGCGCATCCTAGAGGCCGGGACGGGGTGGGACCTGGGCTGGCTGGCACCTGGGTAGGGTGGGACCTAGGCAGGCCGGGACGAGGCCGGGGAGGGGCCTGCGCTTCAGTTTGCCTGACTCGCCTCCCTCCAATGCTGTTGCAATGTTGTTGCCCCAAGCAGGCCTGGTTATTCTACTTGAGGCGGCAATCGTCTTGAGCCTAGTGAAATACATCTGGCTGTACCTCAATAACGTTGCGCTGTGCTTGTTTTCAGGGTTTTGGAGGCAAGATCCGCTCAGCGGTCTCAAAACGGATCTTGCCTACGCCGAGCAAAATCGGTTGGTGATTACATCCTCGAAAATTCCTTCTGTTAAAATGAATTTCAAGTCCCACCTGCTTTCTGTGGAAGCAGAGAGAGAAGAGAGAAAGAGGAAAGATAAGTAGAGGAAGAGAGAAAACCAAGAGAAAAAAGCAAAAAGAAATGGACAAGAAAAGGAAGGAGGAAAGGCAGAAGAAGGAAGGGGGAGTTTCAGGAATTGAATTAACACACGTTGGAATTGTCTGTGAACGGGATGCAAGCTAAAATGTGAAAAGCAAAACCCTGCCAGGGTGGAATGTGCAATTTCATGTCAATGCCCCACAGAAAATAAATACTTTTCATTTCTAGTCCCCATTCACACCAGAGGGTGACGGTCAATCTGTGCTTAATTATAGAGACTTTACTAGGGACACCACATTGGGCATGAAGGACTAAAGCCAGTATGAAGATACGTTAAACAACTGTTTCTTTAAAAAACAAAAAAGAGGGAATAACTTTAAAAAGTAGTCACAAATGACTTAGTTTTTGTTATTGTTGTTTTGAGGAGTCTCCCTCTGTCACTCAGGCTGGAGTGCAGTGGCATGAAAGCTCACTGCAGCTTCTGCCTCCTGGGTTCAACTGATTCTTCCATTTCAGCTTCCAGAGTAGCCACCACGCCCGGTCCAACTTAGTTTTTTTATACTTTTTTAAATTTTAAGACAGGGTCTCTGTCACCCACGCTGGAATGCAGTGGTGCAATCATAGCTCGATGCAACCTTGACTTCCTGGGGTCCTGGGCACCTCCCATCTCAGCCTCCCAAGTAGCGGGGAGTAAAGGCCTGTGCCTCTGCACTGTGCTAATTTTCTACTGTTTGTTTGTTTTTAATAGAGATGTAGTCTGGTTTTGTTGCCCAGCCAGGTCTCCAAATTCTGGCCTCATGTCATCTTCCCATCTGCTCCTCCCAAAATGCTCAGCTTACAGGCATGAGTCACCTTGCACAAGAGGTAAGAACCCCACATCAGGACCTCAGGTTATTTTGGAAACACAAATACATAAGGCCCACAAACAGGCCCACTGGCTGCAGAGAGTGGGGTCATTTAAAGAAGTTTTCTTTGATCTGAATACCAACTTCTCACTTAAGTCACTGGGATCCTGGACTATGGCACAGCTTCAGGCAGGCCTGGTTATCCTCTTAAGCCTAGTGATATACATCTGACCATATCTCAGTGATGTTGCACTGAGATTCTGTCAGTCAAGGTGTTAACTTCAATCTCCTGACACCAACCTCTACCTCCAGATTCAGGGAGGTCAGTGCACACATAAATGGACTAGCTTTATTAAAGGGGATATCTGGGCTGAACATGGTAACTCATGCCTATAATCCCAATACTTTGGGAAGCCAAGGCAGCCAGATCATCTGAGGTCAGGAGTTCAAGACCAGCCTGGCCAACATGGTGAAACCCTGTCTCTACTAAAAATACTAAAAAAAAAAAAAAAAAAAAAATTAGCCAGGCATGGTGGCATGTCTGTAGTCCCAGCTATGCAGGAGGCTGAGACATGAGAATTGCTTGAATCCAGGAGACAGAGTTGCAGTGAGCCAAGATCCTGCCACTGCACTCCGGCCTGGGAGACAAAGCAAGACTCCATCTCAAAAAATATAAAAATAAAAGGGATATCTGGATTGGTGGGGAGACTGCAGAATAGTATTCGGGTGGGGTTGAATTGGCCCAGTTGCATCTGGCTTCTCACTTGTAGTTCCCAAGAATGAATGTAGAATGTGCTGGAAATGCAGCATCCTGAGAGGAAAGTACCAGCCAGAAAAGGACAGGATGCCCTTTGATGCTTTAGGCCAAGGTGCCATGCATCCCTGGAGAATGAAACCCAGGATGGGCTGCCCTTCAGGGTCCCTCAGCTGTGATGCAAGTGGAGCACACCACAGAGAGACTGCATCTGCACTGGGTGGTCTTCCTGAGCCTTGGGGAGCAGCATGCATGAATCCCAGGCATCTGCCCATCTGCATGGAACAAATCCACTTCATGTCACTTACTGTGTGTGCATGAGGTTATCTCTGTCTCAACTCAGCCACATTGGCAACCAGCATCCGGTGAATCTGCTTCGCAAGCAAGGTTGTGGAGAAATTGTATCTTTGTACATTTGTTAAGAATCTAAAATACTGCAGTCAGTATGGAAAACAGTATTATGGGAAACTTTCCTCAACTCAAGATCACCTACCAACCCTTACAGGATCATTATACATTCTGGTAAAAGACAGAAAGGTTCTCCCAGAGGTTGGAATGAGGGCAAGGATGTCCTTCTCATCACTACTATTCCACACATATGAAAACGTTCCAGCCAGTGAAATAAAGAAAAGGAAATTAAAGTGACAGGCTGAGGAGGGAGAGTGGCCTGAGGACAGGAGAAAAAAACATAGTGTACTAACAGAAAATATGATGGTTGCGCAGGCTAATATCTTGATTGAAGGAAGGTGTCTTCATCCCTGTAACCTGTGTTCTGGATACGTCTAAAGGGAGTTTGTTAAATTCCTTCTTCCCTGCTACACCTTCTTGTCCCCTCTCCGGCACCCCCAGGTCCCGGGTCTCCCCCTGCTGTGGTTCTCCCTCTGCTCTCCTTGTCACCGGGTGTCCCCTCTTGCTGTCACAGCATCACGCTGCTCTGTCTTCCCGGTCTCCAAATCCCTCCTCTCCCCAACTCTCCATCTGAGGAGCCTTCCCCTTTCTGCCCCCCTCCCTGTCTTGCTGAAGTCTCTTTAGAAATCCAGCTTTTCTCAAAATTTCTCCAGTTGCTTTTCTCCCCCTGCTCCTTTCTCGGCATCTTCATTCACTGTCCTGCAAATCCCTCATCCACCATCTACTTTGCCATCTGTTTATGGATCTCCTTCATTCTTCTTTCCTATTTCACCATTTTTCTATTTTCTCTCCCTCACTCTCCTCTGCACATTCACAGGGAAAGGACTGGGGTCAGATGCCCACCTCAAGAGCACCTTTTGAGTGGGGTGGAATTTGAGACCAGAGAAACCTGAATGTCCTGAGATAGAAGTCACCCCCCAACACTCGAGGTCAGGAGAAGCAGTGGCTGGAAAGGGGAGGCCTGGAGAGCAGAAGGGCCCCCGATCAAGGAGGAAAAAGGCAGGAGAAAGTCAGGAAAGGGGCAGGGTCTGCAGGATCCCAGGACCAGGAAGAGGACACGGCCTCCCTGCGACTGGAACGCTGCGCTCCAGGAGCTGATGAGGGTGAGGCTGGGAGGCACCAGGACGGGCTCCACTTTGTGGTGAGGACCTTCAAAACTCAGGTGTGTAGGGGACACTGAAGGATTTAAAGCAGGAAAACTCCATGATCGGAGCTGTCTACAAGGCCCTACAGCAGAAACACAGGGGACACGACCCTGTGGAACTGAGTCCATTAAACCCGTTTTTCCTTATAAAGTACCCAGTCTCTGGTATGTCTTTATTAGCAGCATGAGAACAGACTAATACAGTAAATTTATAACAGTAGAGTGGAGTGCTGCTATAAAGACATCTGAAAATGTGGAAGCGAATTTGGAACTGGGTCACAGGCAAAGGCTGGAACACTTTGGAGTGCTCAAAAGAAGACAGGAAGACGTGGGAAAGTTTGGAGCTTCCTGAAGAATGGTTGCTGAATGACCAAAAAGTCCACACTAAGGTGGTCTCAGACGGAGATAAGGAGCTTTATTGGGAACTGGAGTAGAGTGTGTTGCAGGGGTGCAGCCCTCGAGGAGAACGTCTGCTGGAGCAGTGCATAAGGAAAATGTGAGGTTGGAGCCCCCACAGACTCCTCACTGGGGCACTGCCTAGCGGAGCTGTGAGAAGAGGGCCACCCTCCTCCAGACCCCAGAATGACAGATTCACCAACAGCTTGCACTGCGTGCCTAGAAAAGTAGCAGACACTCAACACCAGCCTGTGAAAGCAGCCAGGAGAGGAGCTGCTCCCTGCAAAGTCACAGGTGAGGGTCCATCCAAGACCATGGGAACCCACCTCTTGCATCAGCGTGAACTTGATGTGAGAAATGGGGTCAAAAGAGATCATTTCGTACCTTTAAGATTTACGGCCCCGCTGGATTTCGGGCTTGCATGGGGACCCCTCTGTTTTGGCCAATTTTTCCCATTTGGAACAGGCTTTACCCAATGCCTGTAGCTCTACTATACCCAGGAAATAAATGACTTGCTTTTGATTTTACAGGTTCATAAGGAGAAGAGACTTGCTTGTCTCAGATGAAACTCTGGACTGTGGGCTTTTGAGTTAATGCTGAAATAAGACTTTGCGGGACTGTTGGGAAGGAATGATTGGTTTTGAAATGTGAGGACATGAGATTGGGAAGGACCAGAGGTGAAATGATATGGTTTGACTGTGTCCCCACCAAATCTCATCTTGAATTGTAGCTCCCATAATCCCCACATGTTGTGGGAGGGACCTGGTGGGAGGTAACTGAATCATGGGAGTGGGTTTTTCCCATGCTGTTCTCATGATATGAATAAATCTCATGAAATCCGATGGTTTTATAAAGGGCAGTTGCCCTACACGGGCTCTCTCTCGCTTGCTGCCACATAAGACGTGCGTTTGCTCCTTTGCCTTCTGCCATGATTGTGAGGCCTCTCCAGCTCTGTGGAACTGCGAGTCCATTAACCTCTTTTCTTTATAAATTACCCAGTCTTGGATATGTCTGTATTAGCAGCATGAGAACAGACTAATAAAACATCCCAGCCGGGCACGGTGGCTCACGCCTGTAATCCTAGCACTTTGGGAGGCCGAGGTGGGTAGATCACCTGAGGTCAGGGGTTCAAGACCAGCCTGGCCATCATGGTGAAACCCCATCTTTAAAAAAAAAAAAAGCCAAAAAAACAACAAAAAAAAACATCCCAAGCTACTCACCTATCCCTTTTCTCCAAAGCCATTTTTGGACAGGCTACGGAGGTCCATCCTGCTTTTGCCAGAAAGCCTCATTATGTAGTCAACATTTGCAGACCATCAGTGTATGGCATCATCATTTTCAATATCTAACCCAAACTTTAGGTGGACCTCAAACCAATTCCAGTAGAACAGTCAAAAGTTCAAATTACCAAAAATGTTATGATGAACATATGAAGTTTCTAGTTAATCTACAAAAGCAAAAAAAATTCTAGGCCGGGCATGGTGGCTCATGCCTGTAATCCTAGCACTTTGGAAGGCCGAGGTGGGTGGATCACCTGAGGTCAGGAGTTCAAGACCAGCCTGGCCATCATGGTGAAACCCCATCTAAAAAAAAAAAAAAAAAAAAAGCAAAAAAAATTCCCATTCTGTGACCATTCTTAAGAGAAAATTTATGAACATTAATATTTTCCACTTAAGTCACTGAGCACTATTAGAAGAAAAAAGACATTGTGGTACAGTATTTTCACTCTTATTCACATACTTTCATTTAATAATATTTGTCATATATTTGTACTTTTGCTTCATAAAAATTAAGGTGCATGCTATGAGTCTTCTTTGGCACAAAAGAGGCATGTAGAAATATAACAAACAGTGAATGTTTGATGCACTTTTGAGGGTGTATGAGACTGAAGTTGCATTGTTATAGAATTTTTTTTTCTTTTTGAGAAAGGGCCTCACTCTGTCACCAGGCTGGAGTGCAGTGGCGTGATCTCAACTCACTGCAACCTCTGACTCCCAGGTTCAAGTGATTCCCATCTCAGCCTCCCAAGTAGCTGGGACTACAGGTGCCCGCCACCATGACTGGCTAGTTTTTTGTATTTCAGTAGACACAGGGTTTCACCATGTTGGCCAGGATGTTCCCGATCACCTGACCTCGTGATCTGACCACCTCAAGCTCCCAAAGTACTGGGATTACAGAAGTGAGCCACCGTGCCCGCCCGTGTTACAGAATTTTGTATGTACCCATATAAGCATCCTTTGCAAAGGCACAGAGAGAATAACTCAAGTATTAAGTATGATTAGTCTAAATTATACTTACCCAAGGATATGCGTTCACAAGTGTGCGCATATGTTGTTTCATTTCACACAAACACACACAAAATTATTCTGGATGTGTCAATCTTAAAATTCGAATGGTGCATTTTTAAAAAATGCCTATTTAACACTAAAGTTAGAGTGGTTAGACACATATCACCACTACATAGCTCAGAGTGAAGACAAAGAAAACTGCACTACAGGGTATTTACTATTAATAGTGCATTACTGCGCACTATATTCTCCTAAGGGGGGAATAAAACAGTTGGTAGAAATGACGTTGATTCATTCATACTTAGGAAAATTTTAACTTTATTAACCAAAACATGAGAACTATGTACATTCTAAATAAACAGTTGGAAATTATGCCACGTTAAATGTGAATGCTACTCAAGAACATGGCATACTAGTAAATTATGTAATCTGATATAACCGTTCTCTCATCCATTTCAAAAATGACTACTTTTTTTTTTGAGACGGAGTTTCGCTCTGTCGCCCAGGCTAGAGTGCAGTGGCGCGATCTCGGCTCACTGCAAACTCCGCCTCCGAGGTTCTTGCAATTCTCCTGCCTCAACCTCCTGAGTAGCTGGGACTATAGGCACACACCGCCACAGCCAGATAATTTTTTGTATTTCAGTAGAGATGGGGTTTACCATGTTGCCAGGCTAGCCACCAACTCCCCTGTGTGATTTCTACAGATATGCTGTATTTCATGGCTAGTTGGTAGAGCACAGCAGCACTGTGCCCTTCTGTCAGGAAAAACGTGCTGAATACAATAGTATGATCTGCCTATCAGACTGCCATCATAGTTGTATATGATTCCTGCCCACCTCCATGCTAAATCAGACAATGAACTGAAAATGTAGTGTTGTTCTTCCTCGGCAAACCGTATAGAAATGCTTTTCAGCTAATAAAGTCAATCCTGTATCCTACTGATTCTTTTCAAGAGACCACAATGAAAGGTCTGTAAAAAAATCACATTAAGTGATTTCAAAGTTAAGAATCAAAGTCATAAAATGTAAAGTAGCCTTTTCAAATAACCCCATATAATTAGGTTAATTACCTGAATGTAACTGACCATTTCCACATGCCCTTGAACCTTTGCCATGCATCATATCATGAGATTCCACATAGTTTGAGCTGTAATTTTTCTGCAGCATGCAGTATCATAGATATCGGAGAACTAGAGACTAAGTTATTGCTTGTGTAAATCTTATCATGTTCCATAGTAATGGTCATTGAATAATAGCCTCAGCATACACAATCCATCTGTGTGGTTTTATTCAAGATGTGTTTTGATGTCTAGTCATTTGGCAGGCCTCAAGAGACCTATGTCACATACATTGATATGATTTCTCCTTAGTATGGAATCTCTGATGTTGATTACTGCTGGAACGAATGATGAAGAATTCGCCATACTAAGTCTGTAAGAACTCTCTCATGAATGCATTCTCTCATGCTATGCAAGGTGTGAATTATGACTCAAGCTCTTACCATACACATTTCATCTGTAAGGCTTCTCTCCAGTATGAATTCTGTGATGACTTGCAAGGTTTGAATTTCGAGTGAAGCCCTTACCACATTCGTTACATCTGTAGGGTTTCTCTCCAGTATGAATTCTCTCGTGTTTTGTTAGGTATAACTTCTGGCTGAAGACCTTGCCACATTCATTACATTTGTAAGGCTTCTCTCCAGTATGAATATTCCTGTGTCGTGCAAGGTGTGAATTTTGACTAAAGACTTTGCCACATTCACTACATCTGTAAGGTTTCTCTCCAGCATGGATTCTGCGATGAATTGCAAGGCTTGAATTTCGAGTGAAGTCCTTGCCACATTCATTACATCTATAAGGTTTCTCTCCAGTATGAACATTCTGATGGCTGCTTAGGGATAACCTACGCCTGAAGATCTTGCCACATTCATTACATCTGTAAGGCTTCTCTCCAGTATGAACTCTTTGATGTCGTGTAAGGCATGAAAATCGACTAAATACCTTGCCACAGTCACTGCATTTGTAAGGTTTCTCTCCAGTATGTATTCTCTGATGTTGTGCAAGGCGTGAATTGTAACTGAAGACTTTGCCACATTCATTGCATTTGTAAGGCTGCTCTCCAGTGTGAATTCTAAGATGACTGGTTAGACAAAACTTATGCCTGAAGACCTTGCCACATTCTTTGCATTCATAAGGTTTCTCTCCAGTATGGATCCTTTGATGTCTGGTAAGGTGTGCATTTCGGCTGAAGACCTTGCCACATTTATTACATTTGTAAAGTTTCTCTCCAGTGTGAATGACAAGATGAGCAGTAAGGCCTGAACTCCCTGAAAATGCTTTGCCACATTCATTACATTTGTAAGGTTTCTCTCCACTATGAATTTTCTGATGTCGTGCAAGGTTTGCATTTCGATTGAAGACCTTGCCACACTCATTACATTTGTAAGGTTTCTCTCCAGTATGGATTCTGTGATGATTTGCAAGGTGAGAATTTTGAGTGAAGACTTTGCCACACTCATTACATTTGTAAGGTTTCTCTCCAGTATGGATTCTCTGATGTCGTGCAAGGAGTGAAATTCTATTGAAGAGCTTGCCGCATTCATGACATTTGTAAGGCTTCTCTCCAGTATGAACTCTTTGATGTTGTACAAGGTTTGAACTACGACTAAAGACCTTGCTACATTCATTACACTTGTAAGGGTTATCTGCAGTATGGATTACTTGATGGTTAGCAAGTCTTGAAGACAATCTAAAGACTTTGCCATGCTCATTACATTCACAAGGCTCTTCTCTCATTTGTGCTTTTTGTTCTTGTGGGAGTAATGGAGAATCATCAAAATCATTTCTATATTTATTTAAAATGTGAGATTTGACACTAGAATAAATTTTCTGAAGTGGTGAAACTAAGGAATGGTTGTTGATAGGTTTTTCAACATGTTTACATCCAGAAATATTCCTTTCAGCTTGAAATAGCTTCAGTTCACTCAGATGTAATTGAAAGGTTAATCCAAGTTGATTTTTAAGAGCTTTGCTTCCTGTGTTGCTTCCCAGTTTAGAGCTGCTTTCTAAAAAAGAAAGAAAAAAGAGGAACTTCAACCCATGAGAATGGCATGTTTAGTGCCTGACAGAGGGACTAGATTCTGTCTCATCTGACTCAGGCATTGGAAAGAAAATGAGCATACCGTGTATGCCGGCAGTGCAGAAAACAGAAGGGACTGAGGGAAGCACTGGAGCAATGGGGAATCTACAGGAGTCAGGTGGATTATGGGATAGTGTGAGAGAGATTATGAGCAGAGAAATACAACAAAAATTAAAAGCTCCTGAGAAAAAGCAAGGATGAGTCTCTCAGGGAAAACTAGAACTTTTAGAGCAGCTGTGTAGTCATTAGTAATGGTACTTCCACAAGCCAGAAAAAAAACACATCCCCAGAAAAGGAGTGACTGTTTCTACACCCTTTACAGCAAGCTAATTAGTAAAGGTATCCTCCTGCACAGTTCTCTTTCATTTTTTTTTTTTTGAGATGGAGTCTCACTCTGTCACTAGCCTGGAGTGCAGTGGCCGTAGCTGGGACTACAGGCATGCACCACCACAGCCAGCTATTCTTTTGTATCTTTAGTAGAGATGGGGTTTCACCATGTTGGCCAGGATGGTCTCAATCTCCCACCCTTGTGATCCATCTGCCTTGGCCTCTCAAAGTGCTGGGATTACAGGCATGAGCCACCGTGCCTGGCTCCTACACAATACTTATACAAAATAACTGGGAGAAATGGTTGCTTTACCAAACCTAAACCAAAAATTATGAGGCCTACAAAATGACAAGGACATATGGCTAAAATTATAATCAATCAATCAATCTCCAATAAACAAACCTAAAAATAGGCAGCCCTCTGAACTACTTGAGAGGTATTTAAAGCAACTGCCTTAAGATGCTTAATGAGCTAAAAAAAGATAACAGAGATAGATAACTAAATACAATTAGGCAAACATTACATGAAAAGAAAAAAAAAATATCAATCACAGAAGAAACTACTAAAAACAAAAGAATAGAAATTCCAGAGCTGAAATACAGTAACTGAAGTAATAATTCACTAAAAGATTCAACAGCAGACTGCAAAAGGAATAGATAACAATGAGCAAACTGAAAGACAGGTTATTCACAACTATCAGCTCCAAAGAGCCCAAAAATAAAATGATGAAGAAAACCAACCCAAATATATTTTTGAGATACTATCAGGTGGAACAATATACAAACTATTAGAGATTCACAAGAAGACAGAGGATCAGAAACCACCATTATAGGAATAATGTTCAAACAACCCAAATCTAAAAAAAGAAATGAATATACAAATTCAAGAAGCTTGACCATTCTAACTAACCGAAGGACATTCACACAGAGACATATTATAAAGAAATTATCAAAAGTCAAAGATACAGTCTTGATAGCAGTAACAAAAAAGACTTGTCATAAGAGGAAAACTGTGTAAGATCGTATGTATTGTTCAGCAGGAACTTTGCAGGCCAGAAGGCAGTGAGAAGTTATGTTGAAAACAATCAAAGAAAGAAAAAAAAGCAAAAATATCATCCAAGAATATCCTATTTAGTAACATTCAACTGCAAAAATAAGAAATGTAGAAGTTTTTAGAAAATGAAGAGCTGAGGAAGTGCCTTAGTATTCTAGACGTGCCCAAGAAGAAATGCTAAAGGGACTCATTCAAGAAAAAATAAAAAGAATCAATACTATCTTTAACCTTAATAAAAATAGAAAGTTCACCATTAATGGTCAGTAAATAAATCAAATATAGAGATATTTATTATTACTCCGTTTTCTTTTGTAATGACTTTTAATAGTTTGTTTGTTTGTTTGCTTTTTGAGACAGAGTCTCTCTCTGTTGTCCAGGCCGAAGTGCAATGGCGCTATCTCGGCTCACTGCAACCTCCACCTCCCGAGTTCAAGCAATTCTCCTACCTCAGCCTCCCGAGTAGTTGCTGGGATTACAGGCATGTGTTACTACACCTGGCTAATTTTTGTATTTTTAGTAGAGACGGAGTTTCACCATGTTGGTCAGGCTGGTCTTGAACTCCTGATGTTGGGTGATCTATCTGCCTCAGCCTCCCATAATTCCTTCCTAGCAATCAAAAGACAAAATAATTTAAAAAGCACTATATAAATATGTTAATGGGACCATAACATATATCGAAATAATTTCTGCCGTTAATAACAGAAAGTGAGAGCAGAGTTGTAAAGTAGAGCTTTTGGTACCTAAACAAAGTTACACTGTTAATACTTAAAAACAGTATGTTTTAACTTCACAGTATTTGAAGTAGCTGCAGTGCTAACCACAAAAAAAAATGTATCAGACACACACAAGAGATGGGATTCAAGTATGTCACTACAATGAAACAAGCAAAATACTACAGAAGGTAGTAAGAAAGAAATGTAGGGGAAAAATCTACAAGATGTTAAATGATCTACAGATAATAATCTAATATGTATTATTTTAATAGCTTCTCCTACGTTTGATATTCTCCTCACGTAATGTTAGCGTGATTTAACTTTGGAATCAGAAGAAAACAAGATTTACTAAATTCTACCTGCAAGAAACTCCCTTTAACTCTAAGGATACACATAGGCTGAAATTGAAAGGATGAAAAAATATATTCCATGCAAATGGTAACTAGCAGAAAGTACAGGTGGCAGTGTTAACATGAGAGAGCAGGAGGGAAGGGGTGGAAAAAAAGAGAACAGATTTCTACTCAAAAACCATAAGACACAAAGACAAAATAATTTTATTATAAAATACTTTTTATTATTATAAAAATGATTATAATTAAATAAAAAATTATTATAAAATGAGGCAGAACTCAATTCACCAAGAAGATATAACAATTAAAAATACATAAACAGAAAGTTTCAGAGCTCCTAAGTACAGAATGAGGTTAGGTGCAATGGCTTATGCCTATAATTCCAGCCCTTCGGGAGGCTAAAGCAGAAGGACTACTAGAGCCTAGGAGTTTGAGACAACCTGGGCAACACACTGAGACCCCATCTCTATTAAAAGTAATGAATAAATAAATAAAAACTAAGTATAGAATGGAAACTTGATAAAATTCCAATGAGAAATAGACAGCTCCACAATATTATAGTTGAATTCAATATTCCAGTTTTGAAAATGGATAGAACCAGACAGAAGAACAGTCTGTCAGACCACGGTGCAATCAAATTAAGAACTCAGGATTAAGAAACCCACTCAAAACTGCACAACTACATGAAAACTAAACAACCTCCTCCTGAATGACTACAACACACCATTAAATGAAGGCAGAAATAAAGATGTTCTTTGAAACCAATGAGAATGAAGACACAACGTACTGGAATCTCTGGGACACATTTAAAGCAATGTGTAGAGGGAAATTTATAGCACTAAATGCCTGCAAGAGAAAGGAGGAAATATCTCAAATTGACAATCCAACATCACAATTAAAAGAACTAGAGGAGCAAGAACAAACAAATTCAAAAGCCAGCAGAAGACAAGAAGTAACTAAGATCAGAGCAGAACTGAAGGAGATAGAGACAATTAACCCTTCAAAAAAAAAAAAAAATCAATGAATCCAGGAGCTAGTTTTTTGAAAAGACCAACAAAATAGACTGCTGGCCAGACTACTGAAGAAGAAAAGAGAGAAGAATCAAATAGACGCAATAAAAAATGATAAAGGGGATATCACCACCGGTCCCACAGAAATACAAACTATCATCAGAGAATACTATGAACACCTCTATACAAATAAACCAGAAAATCTAAAAGAAATGGATAAATTCCAGGACACATACACCCTCCCAAGACTAAACCAGGAAGAAGTCCTGAATAGAACAATAACAAGGTCTGAAATTGAGGCAGCAATTAATAGCCTACCAACCAAAAAAAGTCCAGGACTAGATGGGTTCACAGCCGAATTCTACCAGAGGTACAGAGGAGCTGGTACCATTCCCTCTGAAACCATTCCAAACAACAGAAAAAGAGGGACTCCTCCATAACTCATTTTATGAGGCCAACATCATCCTGGTACCAAAACCTGGCACAGACACAACTAAAAAAGAGTATTTCAGGCCAATATCCCTGATGAACATTGATGCAAAAATCCTCAATAAAATACTGGCAAACCGAATACAACAGCACATCAAAAAGCTTATCCATCAGGATCAAGTCGGCTTCATTCCTGGGATGCAAGGCTGGTTCAACATAGGAAAATCAATAAATGTAATCCATCACATAAACAGAACCAAAGACAAAAACCACATGATCATCTCAATAGATGCAGAGAAGTCCTTTGACAAAATTCGAGAGCCCTTTATGCTAAAAACTCTCAATAAACTAGGTATCAATGGAATGTATTTCAAAATAATAAAAGCTATTTATGACAAACCCACAGCCAATATCATACTGAATGGGCAAAAACGGAAAGCATTCCCTTTGGAAACCAGCACAAGACAAGGATGCCCCCTCTCACCACTCCTCTTCAACATAGTATTATAAGTTCTGGCCAGGGGAATCAGGCAAGAAAAAGAAATAAAGGAAAAGAGGAAGTCAAATTGTCTCTATCCACAGACAATATGATTGTATTTTAGAAGATCCCATTGTCTCAGCCCAAAATCTCCTTAAGCAAATAAGCAACTTCAGCAAAGTCTCAGGATACAAAATCAATGTGCAAAAATCACAAGCATTCCTATACATCAATAACTGACAGAGGTCCCAATCATGAGTGAACTCCCATTCACAATTGCTACAAAGAGAATAAACCATCTAGTAATACAATTAACAAGGGATGTGAAGGACCTCTCCAAGGATAACTACAAACCACTGCTCCAGGAAATCAGAGAGGATACAAACAGATGGAAAAACATTCCATGCTCATGGTCAGGAAGAATCACTATAGTGAAAATGGCCATACTGCCCAAAGTAATTTATAGATTCAATGCTATCTCCATCAAGCTACCATTGACTTCCTTCATAGAATTGGGGGGGAAAAAAAACACCTTAAATTTCATATGGAAACAAAAAAGAGACCACATGACCAAGACAATCCTAAGCAAAAAACAAAAAACAACAACAAAAAAACAAAGGTGGAGGCATCACACTACCTGACTTCAAACTATACTACAAGTCTATAATAATCAAAACAGCAAGGTACTGGTACCAAAACAGAGATATAGACCAATGGAACAGAACAGAAGCCTCAGATATAACACCACACATCTACAACCATCTGATTTCTGACAAATCTTACAAAAACAAGCAGTGGAGAAAAGATTCCCTATTTAATAAATGGTGTTGGGAAAACTGGCTAGCCATATGCAGAAAGCTGAAACTGGATCCCTTCCTTATACCTTATACAAACTTAACTCCAGCTGGATTAAAGACTTAAACATAAGATCTAACACCATAAAATCCCTAGAACAACACCTAGGCAATAGCACCAAGGACATAGGCATGGGTAAGGACTTCATGATTAAAACACCAAAAGCAATGGCAACGAAAGCCAAAACAGACAAATGGGCCAGGCACGGTGGCTCATGACTATAATCCCAGCACTTTGAGAGGCCGAAGCAGGCAGATCACAAGGTCAGGAGTTCGAGATCAGCCTGGCCAGTGTGGTGAAACCCTGTCTCTACTAAAAATACAAAATCAGCTGGGCATGTTGGCAGGTGCCTGTAACCTGAGCTACTCAGGAGGCTAAGGTAGGAGAATCACTTAAACCCGGGAGGTAGAGATTGCAGTGAGTCGAGACCATGCCATTGCACTCCAGCCTGGGCGACAGAGCAAGGCTCTGTCTCAAAAAAATAAATAAATAAAAAGAGACAAATGGGATCTAATTAAACTAAAGAGCTTCTGCACAGCAAAAGAAACTATCATTTGAGTGAACAGGCAACCTACAGAATGGGAAAAAAATTTTGCCATCTACTCATCTGACAAAGGGCTAATATCCAGAATCTACAAAGAGCTTAAACATATCTACAAGAAAAAAACAAACAACCCCATCGAAAAGTGGGCAAAGGATATGAACAGACATATCTCAAAAGGAGACATTTATGCAGCTAACAAACATATGAAAAAAAAGCTGATCATCACTGGTCATTAAAGAAATGCAAATCAAAGCCACGAGATACCATCTGATGCCAGTTAGAATGGTGATCATTAAAAAGTCAGGAGACAACAGATGATGGACAGGTTGTGGAGAAATACGAACGCTTTTACACTATTGGTGGGAGTGTAAATTAGTTCAATCATTGTGAAGACAATGTGGCGATTCCTCAAGGATCTAGAACTAGAAATACCATTTGACCCAGCAATCCCATTACTGGGTATACACCCAAAGGATTATAAATCATTCTGTTATAAATAAACATGCACACGTAATGTTCACTGCAGCACTGTTCACAATAACAAAGACTTGGAACCAACACAAATGCCCAGCAATGACAGACTGTATAAAGAAAATGTGGCACATATACACCATGGAATACCACGCAGCCATAACAAAGGCTGAGTTCATGTCCTTTGCAGGGACATGGATGAAGCTGAAAACCATCATTCTCAGCAAACTAACACAAGAACAGAAAACTAAACACCGCATGTTCTCACTCATAAGTGGGAGTTGAACAATGAGAACACATGGACACAGGGAGGGGAACATCACACACCGGGGCCTGTCGAGGGGTAAAGGGCTAGGGGAGGGATAGCATTAGGAGAAATACCTAATGTAGATCACAGGGTGACGGATGCAGTAAACAACCATGGCACATGTATAACTATATAACCAACCTGCGCATTCTGCACATGTACCTCAGAACTTAACAAATAATAAATAAATAAAAGAAGAAGAAGAAGAAATCAACAGAGGACTCTGGTTGGGTGCAGTGGCTCATGCTTGTAATTCTAGCACTTTGGAAGGCTGAGGTGGGAAGATCACTTGATCCTAGGGGTTTAAGTCCAACCTGGACAACCTAGAAAGACCCTGTTGCCACCAAAAACTTTTAAAAATTAGCCAGGCACGATGGTGCATGCCTACAGTCGAAGCTACTTGGGAGGCTGAGGCAGGAAGACCACTTGAACCTGGGAGACGCAGACTACCGTGAGCTATGACTGTACCACTGCACTCTAGCCTGAGCAAAAGATCCAAGAATGTATCAAAAACGAAAAAAAAAAAAAAGGAAACAGAAGTCTCAAACACCATTACAGACCCATTTGGATATAAGAGATATATACAGAACATATCACCCAAAACAGCAGAATACAAATTTTTCTCCAATGTCCATGGAACAACTTCCAGAATAGACCTCACGGTTGGATATAAAATAAATTTTTGAAAATTTAAGGCCAGCCTTCTCTTCCTGGTTCTTCCCAGAGTCGGGAAAAGCTGAGTTGAGAGAAAATAAATAAATAAATAAATAAATAAAAATTAAAAAAAAAGAAAATTTAAGGCTGAGCACAGTGGCTCACGCCTGTAATCCCAGCACTTTGAGAGGCTGAGGTGGGCAGACTGCTTGAGCTCAGGAAGTCAAGGCTGCAGTGAGCTGTCATCATGCTACTGCACTCCAGCCTCAGCAACAGAGTGAGACTTGGTCTCAAAAAAAAGTCTGAAATCATATAAATTATTGATTCCCATCATCATGAAATAAAACTAGAAATTAACAGCAAAGGAAAGATGTATAAGTCCACAAATATATGCAGTTTTAACAATACACTTAAAAAACCCAAGGGTTTAAAAAAGAAATCACAAGAAAAATTAGAAAATATCTTGACACAAAGAAAAACAAAAACACAGCACACCAGAAATTGGAATGGAACAACACTACTGGGAGGGATATTATGACACTGTGTTTACATTAAAAAAAAAAAAAAAATAGGCCATGCACATTGGCTCGCACCTGTAACCTCAGCACTGTGAGAAGCCAAGCAGGAGCCCAGAAGTTCAGGACCAGCTTGGGCAACACAGCAAGACCCCATCTCTAACAAAAAAAAATGACCTGGGCATAGTGGCACGTGTCTGTGATCCCCACTAATGGAGAGGTTGAAGCAGGAGAATTGCTTGAGCTCAGGAGTTCAAGGCTAGAGTGAACCATGATCATGCCATTGAACTTCAGCCTTATTACCAAGTTACCTTCATCAAAACAGAACTGTAGTGACACGAAGACAGACGTATAAATCGATGGGAGAAGACAGAGGCCAGCAACAAACCCTCAAAAATGTGGTTAATGACGTTCAATAAAAATGCCAAAACCATGTCAGGAGAAAAGGTCAGGCGCTTCAACAAACAGTACTGGGGAAATTGGATCTCTACATGCAAAGGAATGAAGTTGAGCCCTTACTTCACACCCTATGCACAAATTAAAAGTTGATTTATGACCTAAAAGTAAGACCCAAAATTATAAAACTCCTAGAAAAAAAAAATCACAGATAAAACGCTTTATGACAGTGGGTTCAAGAATGTTTTCCTGGATATAACCTCAATGGAACAAAAAGACAGTAAAAATACATAAAATATACTACAACAAGACAGACAATGATTGCGGATGAAAGAAAACAATTGCCAGAGTGAAAAGGAAACTTACTAAATGTGACAAAATATTTACAAATCAAATCTCTGATAAGAGGTTAATGTCGGCCGGGCGCGGTGGCTCAAGCCTGTAATCCCAGCACTTTGGGAGGCCGAGGCGGGAGAATCCCGAGGTCAAGAGATCAAGACCATCCTGACCAACATGGTGAAACTCTGTCTCTACTAAAAATACAAAAATTAGCTGGGCGTGGTGGCGTGAGCCTGCAGTCCCAGCTACTTGGGAGGCTGAGGCAGGAGAATTGCCTGAACCTGGAAAGGAGAGGTTGCAGTGAGCAGAGATTGTGCCACTGCACTCCAGCCTGGTGCCTGGCGACAGAGTGAGACTCTGTCTCAAAAAAAAAAAAAAAAAAAAAAAAAAAAAAAAAAAAAAAAAAAAGAGGTTAATATCTAAAATACATGTAACTTGTACAAATAAAAAAATGATTTTCATTTAAATTATTATTGAATAAAAGTAAATGAACAAATTAAAAAAAGGAGAAAAGAACAGAATACACATTTCTCCAGAGGTAATATACAAATAACTAACAATCATTTGAAAACATGCAAAATATCAGTAATCATTAGAAAAATGGAAAGAAAAAACACAATATCATCTCACATCCATGAGAAATGTTTATTGTTTAAAAAAAAATCCAAAAAACAAAACAAACCAGTAAATCACAACTGGCAAAAATGTTCAGAAATGGGAGACCTGTGCTCTGTTGTTGGAAATGTAAAATGGTGCAAGGAAGTGTGGGATGGGTGCAGTGGCTCACACCTGTAATCCCAGCACTTTGGGAGGCTGACGCGGGCGGATCCCCTGAGGGTAGGAGTTGGAGACCAGCCTGGTCAACATGGCAAAGCCCTGTCTCTACTAAAGAAGTACAAAAATAATACAGGTGTGGAGGCACACACCTGTAATCCCAGCTACTCAGAAGGCTGAGACACAAGAATCACTTGAACCTGGGAGGTGGAGGTTGCAGTGAACTGAGATTGTGCACTGCACTCCAGCCTGGGTGACCATGTCTCAAAAATAATTAAAAAAAATAATAAAGTAAACAAGTATGACATTTTCTCAAATAATCCAAAATCAAATTACTAGTATAGGCAACAATTCCTCATGTGGGTATATATACAAAATAGCTGAAGATAGCATCTTAAAGAGATATTTAGAAACTCATGTTCATGGCCGGGCGTGGTGGCTCACGCCTGTAATCCAAACACTTTGGAGGCCAAGGCGGGCGGATCACCTGAGGTCGGGAGTTCAAGACCAGCCTGAACAACATGGTGAAACCCCGTCTTAAAAAAAAAAAAAAGAGAGACTCATGTTCACTGCAGCATCATTAAAAATATCAGAGCCGGGTATGGTGGCACTCACGTGTAATCCCAGCACTTTGGGAGGCCAAGGCAGATACAGCACCTGACGTAAGGAGTTTGAGACCAGCCTGGCCAACATGGTGAAACTGTGCCTGTACTAAAAATACAAAAAAATTTAGCTGGGTGTGTGTAATCCCAGCTACTCGGCAGGTTGAGGCAGGAGAATCGCTTGAACCTGGAAGGCAAAGGTTGCAGTGAGCCAAGATCACGCCATTGCATCCAGCCTGGGCAACAAGAGCGAAACTCCATCTCAAAAAAAAAAAAAGAAAGAAAAATCAGAGGTAGAAGCAACCCACGTGTCCAGCAACAGATGACTAGATAAACAAAAGTGGTATATATATAAAAAGAAACATTCTTCGGTCCTAATATAAAAAAGTCCTTGTATGCTACAAAATGGATGAACTTGGAAGACACTATGCTAAGACAAATAAGCCAGTCATAAAAAGACAAACACAGTATGATTCCACTTATATGAGGTATGCAAAATACTCAATAGAAAGAGAACAGAACGGGGAGAGGGAAAGAGTGAAGTTGGGTGGGGGGAGTGAGTTTAAATGTTCTTGGTAACTAATTCAATCTAAATTCAAACAACAAGAATACTCCATTTAAACTGTTACACTTATACAATGCAAAATATTACAAAATTTGATGAAATAAACCAAAAAAGGCATAAAGCAGAGGTAAAAATACTTAACGTTAGTAGATATATAGTTGTAAGTGTGAACAAATGGAAGTTAATATGCACTTACCTAAAACTAATAAATATGGCTTCATAATTATCAACAAAAAACACAAATAACTATGCAGAAAATAAGTAAACGAGCCACAGTGGGAATGGCTTGTACTGAAGGGCACTGTGGAGAAACATTTCCTGGCAGCACAGTGCAGAAACATCTCAGCATTTCCTATCAGCACGGTGCAGAAACATCTCAGCATTTCCTATCAGCACGGTGCAGAAACATCTCAGCATTTCCTATCAGCATGGTGCAGAAACATCTCAGCATTTCCTATCAGCATGGTGCAGAAACATCTCAGCATTTCCTATCAGCACGGTGCAGAAACATTTCAGCATTTCCTATCAGCACAGTGCAGTAACATTTCCTGGCAATGGTGTGGAGACCCACGGACTAGGTCATCAGCAACATAAGCAGCAAATAAGAGCCACAGAACAACAGCAAGGCATCAGGTCGTGGATGACCAGGGACCGGGTGAACAATACGAGAAATTCCAATGGAAAGATGAGGACCAAAAGAGTCATCGTGTGTTAACTCAAGAATGTAATTGGCTGGGCGTGGTGGCTTACTCCTGTAATCCCAGCACTTTGGGAGGCCGAGGTGGGTAGATCACGAGGTCAGGAGATCAAGACCATCCTGGCTAACACAGTGAAACCCTGTCTCTACTAAAAATACAAAAAATTAGTTGCGCGGGCGTGGTGGCACATGCCTGTACTCCCAGCTACTCAGAAGGCTAAGGCAGAACTGTGTAAACCTCGGAGGCAGAGGTTGCAGTGAGCCAAGATCACACCACTGCACTCCAGCCTGGGTGACTGAGTGACACTCTGTGTCAAAAACAAAAAACAGCCGGGCACGGTGGCTCACGCCTGTAATCCCACACTTTGGGAGGCCGAGGCAGGCGGATCACCTGAGGTCAAGAGTTTGAGACCAGCCCGGCCAACATGGTGAAATCCTGTCTCTATTATAAAGAAAAAAAAACTAAAACAAATTTAAAAATAAAAAAATAAAAAAATAAAAATTAAAAAAAAAAAAAAAAAAAAAACATAATTTCCAGAACTTCAGGCATTTTTCAGAAAACACAGGTGACATAAACAACAGTGGAGTAGTCTATGACGTACAAAGAAAATTGGCTACATTTTCAATAGAATACTATGAAATATTTAATTTGGTAAACCACCATTCATTCAAACATAACAAATCTCCACAGAAAGCATAATGACTAGAAATAGCATTTGATCCAAGAAACAAAAGGTGAAATTTAAAGAATATCCACAAATTAGGTGGAGAAAACTGAAAACAGAAAATGCAGTGTTTTGGATGGGCGTGGTGGCTCATGCCTATAATCCCAACATTTTGGGAGGCCAAGGTAGGCAGATCACTTGAGGCCAGGAGTTCGAGACCAGCCTGGCCAACATGGTGAGACCCTCTCTCTACTAAGTAAAGTACAAAAAAAACAAAATGTAGTGGTGCATGCTTGTAATCCCAGCTACTCAGGAGGCTGAGGCATGAGAATAGCTTGAACTCAGGAGGCAGAGGTTGCCTGACATGAGATCGTGTCACTGTACTCCAGTATGGGTGAGAGAGCAAGACTCTGCCTCAAAAAAAAAAAAAAAAAAAGAGAAAGAGAAAATGAAATGTTTCCTTGTGATATTATAATCTATATACATATGTAGGCCTTTATCCATGATTCCTGGCTCATAATTGTCACAGCCCTTTAGTCTTTTGTTACAATGTTGGTGTGCCTTAGGTCTCCAAAGCAGGTCTCAGGAAACAGAATCTCTTTCTCTGACCTTCTCTAGATTTCTTTTCCCTTGCCCAAGGCAGGCCTCTAACCTTCCCCCATTTTTCCAATTATAGATCATAAGACCCTTATTCCAGAAAGAGTTCTGGGCTAGGCGAGGTGGCTCACGCCTGTAATCCCAGCACTTTGGGAGGCTGAAGCAGGCGTATCATGTGGTCAGGAGTTCAAGACCAGCCTGGGCAATATGGCGAAACCCCATCTCTACTAAAAATGCAAAAATTAGCTAGGCGTGGTGGTGCGCACCTGTAATCCCAGCTACTCGGGAGACTAAGGCAGGAGAATTGCTTGAGCCTGGGAGGCAGAGGTCGCAGTAAGCCAAGATCGTGCCACTGAACTCCAGCCTTGGTGATACAGGAGACTGTCTCAAAAAAAAAAAAAAAAAAAAAAAAAGAGTTCCAGCCCATAGCTTGAAGAAAATCTTGCATAGAGTGGCCAAGAAGAATCTGAACAGATGGGTCTAATAGGATTTAGATCATACACTCTTTGTAGCATCACATTTTGACACATTTGTCCATGCTTCAGTAATGCCTATGTAATGAAGCTTCCATAAAAACCCAAAAGGACTGGGTTCAGAAAGCTTCTGGAAAGCTGAACACATGGAGGCTGACAGGAAGGTGAACAATAACTCACCCAAATGCCAGAAGGGTGGCACACACCGACTCCAGGGGACAAACAATCCTATGTTTGGGAACCGAGAGCTCACCCTATGTATGTCTCCATATGAATGTTAATTTGTATCTTTTATTTTTTAAAAAAATTTTTTCTTGGCTGAGCACAGTAACTCATGCCTATAATCCTAGCACTCTGAGGGCTGAAGCGGGTGGATCACTTGAGGTTGAGAGTTAGAGACCAGTTTGGCCAACATGGTAAAACCCCATCTCTACTAAAAATATAAAAATGAGCTGGGTGTAGTGGTGCGTGCCTGTAATCCCAGCTATTTGGGAGGCTGAGGCACAAGAATCACTTAAAGCTGGGAGGCAGAGGTTGCAGTGAGTCAAGATCTCACCACTGCACTCCAGTCTCAGCAACACAGTGAGATGCTATCTCAAAAAATATATACATAAATACCTTTTGTAATAATCCTGTAAATTGAAATGCTTCCCTGATCTCTGTGAACGGTTCTAGCACATTAAATAAGCCTGAAGAGGAAGTCATTGGAACCCCAACTTGAAGCCACTTCTGGAGGTCTAGATTTGGGACTAGTTTCTCAAGTTGGGGCAGTTTTGTGGATTCAATGCTCACCATAGGGGATTTGATGCCTTTATTAGTCCGTTTTCACACTGCTATAAAGACATACTCAAGACTGGGTAATTTACAAAGAAAATAAGTTTAATTGACTCATAGTTCTGTGTGGCTGGGGAGGTCTCAGAAAACTTACCATCATCTGGAAGGCAAAGGGGAAGCAAGGCATGTCTTACATGGTGGCAGGAGAGAGAGTGGGTGAGGGAGAAAAGTGCCACACTTTGAAACCATCAGATCTTGTGAAAACTCACTCACTAACACAAGGACAGCACGGGGGAACCATTCCCATGATCTAACACCTCTTACCGGGTCCCTCCCTGACAGCTGGGATTACAATTGGAGATGAGATTTGGGTGGGGACACAGAACCAAACCACATCAATGCTCTCTCCAGCTACACAATGTCAGAATTTTATTTAAGTACAACCAGCAGGTATCCACTGCAGAA
Source organism: Plecturocebus donacophilus (assembly GCA_004027715.1). Lineage (NCBI taxonomy): Eukaryota > Metazoa > Chordata > Mammalia > Primates > Pitheciidae > Plecturocebus > Plecturocebus donacophilus. The sequence continues at coordinate 24,972 of PVKP010011430.1, forward strand.
CTGACTGCTTGCTTATTAGAAGAGAAAACCCTACATATTTGGTCAAAAAAATTTTCTGCATTTATTGTTGTTAGGTGTGAGACCAGACAGTAAACAGTTTGAGTTGTTCTTCTCAGACTTAAGTAACAAATGATGGTGAGTCAATGTGTTGGTATTTCTGGGCCTAAGATGGTAACAACTTTAAAACAGTGTATTCTTAAGGTATCAAAAATTCACTGCTGGGTGCAGTGGCTCACACTTGTAATCTCAGCACTTTGGAAGGCTGAGATGGGAGGGTTGTTTAAAGCCAGTTCAACACCAATATGTTAAATACTCTCAGGTACAGGGGAGGCTGAGCTGGGAAGATCACTTTTACCCTGGAAGTCAAGGATGCAGTGACCTGAAGCTGTACCATTGCCATCTAGCCTGAGTGGCAGAGTGAAACCCTGTCTCTAAAAAAATTAAAAATGAAAATAAATTCCCAATTTATACATTCTAATAAATTTAACTGACAAAAATACTCTTTAATAGTAGATGCTAAATCAAGTAAAGAAATATTTACACTACCCATTTCAAAACTCCTGCACTCTAGCCTGGGCGAGAGAGTGAGACTTTGTCTCAAAAAAAAAAAAAATGTGGTAGCCAGGTGTGGTGGCTGACGCCTGTAATCTCAGCACTTTGGGAGGCTGAGGCGGGTGGATCACAAGGTCAGGAGTTCGAGACCAGCTTGGCCAATATGGTGAAACCCTGTCTCAACTAAAAATACAAAAGTTAGCCAGGCGTGGTGATGCACGCCTATAATCCCAGTTACTCGGGAGGCTGAGGCAGAAGAATTGCTTGAACCTAGGAGGTGGAGATTGCAGTGAGCCAAGGTCACACCACTGCACTCCAGCCTGGGTGACAGAGTACATATATGTATATACGTATATATGTATGTATATATATACATGTGTACATATATATACTTTTTTGTATATATGTATATGTATATATATGTGTGTGTGTATATATATATATAATATGGAATACTACTGAACTATAAAAAGGAACGCAATAATGGCATTCACACCAACCTGGATAGAATTTGAAGACCATTATTCTAAGTGAATTAACTCAAGAATGGAAAACCAAATATTGTATGTCCTCATTCATAATTGGGAGTTAAGCTAGGAGGATGCAAAGGTGTAAAATAATGCAATGGACTTTGGGGTCATGGGAGAAAAGGTGGGAGTGGGGTGAGGGATAAAAGACTATACACTGAATACAGTGTACTATGCTCTGGTGATGGGTGCACCAAAATCTCAGAAATCACCACTAAAGAACTTATCCATGTAACTAAAAGCCACTTGTTCCCAAAAACCTACTAAAATAAGTAATAACAACAATAATAATAATGATAATATTGCCAGGAGCAGTGGCTCAGGCTTGTAATCCCAGCACTTTGGGAGGCCAAGGTGGGTGGATCACTTAAGGTCAAAAGTTTGAGACAAGCTTGGTCAACATGGCGAAACTCCATTTGTACTGAAAACACAAAAACAAAAACAAAAGTCAACCAGGCTTAGTACATCGTAATCCCAGCTACTTGGGGGACTGAGGCATGAGAATGGCTTGAACCCGAGAGGCAGAGGTTGCAATGAGGCAAGATTGCACCACTGTCCTTTTTTGAGAGAGACTGTCTCAAAAAAATAAATTAAGGTCAGGCGAGATGGTTCATGCCTGTAATCCCAGCACTTCGGGAGGCCGAAGCAGGCAGATCATGAGGTCAGGAGATCGAGATCATCCTGATCAACATGGTGAAACCTTGCCTGTACTAAAAATACAAAAAATTTTCTGGGAAAATCAAGTGATTCTCTTGCCTCAACCTCTGCAGTAGCTGTGATTACAGGTGCGTGCCTGAGGCCCAGCTAATTGGGAGGCTGAGGCAGGAGAATCGCTTGAACACTGGGCAGTGGAGGCTGCAGTGAGCCAAGATCGCACCACTGCACTCCAGCCTGATGGCAGAGAGAAACTCTGTCTCAAAAAAAAATTATGGTGCCTCCACTCTACCCATTCAAGCTCTTACCTGTGTTCACACCTTTGATGCATTCCCTGCCATCTGGAATGTTTGCTATTTTCACTTCACTCTGCAGATTCCAGGGACCTCTACTTTGCTCCAATGTGGAGATAATACTCAGGTCAGGAAGACAGATTCCTATTTATAAAAAGAAAGAATAAATGTGTGCTGTGGCATCTCCAAAATCCAAGCATTATGTCTAGGTAGCAGAGACGATATTATAAATGAATCAAGAATTTTTCAGAAATTCATCCAATGACTCCCTCCTTCTAAATGCTGAGGAAACACTGTAACATACAGACATCAGCTCTCTTGCAAGAACTAATGACTTATAAGCACAGGGGTGGATAACAGAGAACTGGATATCATTTTTTTTTTTTTTTTTTTTTTTTGAGATGGAGTCTCGCTCCGTTGCCCAGGCTGGAGTGCAGTAGCACAATCTTGACTCATTGCAACATCTGTCTCCTGGGTTCAAGCAATTCTTCTATCTCAGCCTCCCGAGTAGCTGGAATTACAGGCACCCAATACCACGCCCAGCTAGTTTTTGCATTTTTAGTATAGACAGGGTTTTACCACGTTGGCTAGGCTGGTCTTGAACTCCTCACCTCAGGTGATCTGCCCACCTCAGCCTCCCAAAGTGCTGGGATTACAGGCATGAGTCACCCCACTGGGCCAAAACTGTATATCTAAGTCTGCCATAAGGTTTGATGCATACTTAAGCCCCGATACCACTCAATAATGAATCATGAAGGAGGCAGAACATCTGAAGAAAGCAGTTATTTTAAGTACAGAATGCATTATGAGTGTATCATTTCTGACAAATACAGCATTATCAAGAATTACGAAGTTTTCATTTATAAGTCAACAGGGTTTCAATCTCAGTCAAGTAATACATTGACTCCTAAGATGCCTAAGAGTCACATGAGAAAATGCAAAAGTAAACCAGGGCAGATCCTGACTTCTGGAGGGAAGTTGTTCTCACCCAGGGAGACCAGGTTCCTGTAGTTCTCCAACATCACGTCCCTGTATAAAGCCCTCTGAGCAGACTCCAGGCATTTCCACTCCTCCCGAGAGAATTCTATGGCCACATCCCTGAATGTCAAATGTCCCTAAAATGAAAAACACATTTCACCAACAGGGTATCACACAAAATGAGAAAACAATTCTAAGGACTGACTTTATTGAAGTGAATATTCTGACAAATTCACATGAAGGTATTTTTGAGCTAGTTATGTGTTTCTAATTGTGTTTTATTATACTTCTCCATAAAAACTTAGGATATTCTTTAAATTATTGTTGATTTCTCATTTTATGGACAATAGAAGAAATACAGAAAATTAACCCACAGTTATCTCGATAGTGTCAGATACTATTTTGAACACAGCAAGTGATATTCAGTATCTACCTGAAATACAACTGGGATCTTCAGAGATGACAATGTCTCTAGTGGTTTTGTAAAATGATCAGAATCTGGAAGCTGTGATGATGTAGCAATAGCCATGGCTGAAGCTTTTGTTTTGTTGTTGTTTTTTGTTGTTGTTGAGATAGAGTCTTGCTCGAACAGACTGGAGTGCAGTACTGCAGTCTAGACTCACTGTAACCTTGGCCTCCCGGGTTAAAGTGATTCTCCTGACTTAACCTCTAGGAGTAGCTGGGATCGTATGTGCACACGACACCACACCCAGCAAATTTTTGTATTTTTAATAGAGACAAGGTTTCACCATGTTGGCCAGGCTGGTCTTAAACTCCTGGCCTCAAGTGATCAGCCTGCCTAAGCCTCCCAAAGTGCCGGGATTACAGGCATGAGCCACTGAGTCCAGCCAGGATGAACCTTTTGAATACTTCCCATGGGACAGGCCTTATCTTAAATGTTTTACATGTACTAACTGCTATAACAACAAAAGCCCATGAAAGAAAAATCTGTTCCCATCCTACTGAGGAGACAACTCTTTCACAGACACGCTAAGAAACTTGCCCCACGTGTGAAGGCTAAACACGGCAGAGTAGGCACCGGATCCCAGGTGTTTGGGCATTAGAATCAAACTTTAAGAATTAGGCCAGGTGTGGTGACTCACACCTGTAATCCCAGCACTTTGGGAGGCTGAGGCAGGTGGATTATTTGAGGTCAGGAGTTCAAGACCAGCGTGGTCAACATGGTAAAATCCCATCTCTACCAAAAATACAAAAACTAGCCAGGCATCGTGGTGGGCACCTGTAATCCCAGCTACCCAGGAGGCTGAGGCAGGAGAATCACTTGAACCCAAGGCTGAGGTTGCAGTGACCTAAGGTGGTGCCACGGCCCTCCAACCTGGGTGACAGAGCAAGACTCCTCAAAAAAAGATCAAACAGTGAAGTAACAAATCAGCATCAAAAGTAAACTGACAGACAATGACCTATTTGAGTAAAGTTAAAACAATTTCCAGGATTAAAATCAAGAAACTGTCGCACAGGTGTCCCCATAATAGGTTACTATTCTTACAGTCATCAACTCACTATAACAGTGTAGAACAATTTTAAAATCATGAAAATATATAAGATGTAATTTCAACAACTAAAAAATATAAAATGTATATAAACTTATGATGTGCCTTTGATAAAAACCATAGACTCACTCATCTGTGCACTCATGCACACACGTATACTTATACATATATACACACACACATATACTCTAGTAAACATAAACATGACATCTGAAAGAGTTGCCTCTCAGTGACTTCTTTTTTAGATTATATTTGTCTTTTTGTTTTTTATATGTCCAGGTTGCAGTGCAGTGACTTATTCATTGCACACTACAGCCTTGAACTCTTGACCTCAAATGATACCCTCTCTGAGTAACTAGAATGATAGGAGTGCATGCACCACTGTGCCTGGATGTCATTGTTATTTTTGCTAATGTACATTTCAGCATGTTTGCAACAATAAAAATGTATAAATTGTGCTCAATTCACTTTATAAACATTACTGCATATTAAATCATTTTAAAAAGGTTAGACCATGTAAAAACATAGAAATTTGAATTCCAATCTCTATTAAATATTCATACTGTTTTAAAAATTGAGATGGGGGCCGGACGCGATGGCTCACGCCTGTAATCCTAGCACTTTGGGAGGCCGAGGTGGGTGGATAACCTGAGGTCAGGAGTTCAAGACCAGCCTGGCTATCATGATGAAACCCCACCTTTAAAAAAAAAAAAAAATTGAGATGGGAGTCTCACTATGTTGCCCAGAGTGGTCTCAAACTACTGTGCTCAAAGAATTCTCCAGCCTGAGCCTCCGGAGAAGATGGGATTCCAGGACCATGCCACTCCCCTTGGCCCATAAATATTAGGTTGGTGCAAAAGTGATCGTGGTTTTGTCATTACTTTTGCACTAACCTAAACATAATTTTGTCCACCAAATATTTAGGTATTAACAAAAATCCAATGGAGACTGAAACATCACAATCAGTAAAACAAACAAACAAAAAATCAGTAAAATCAAACATTAAAAGTAAACATCTATCAGTAATCAGATAGATTTCCTCTCACTTAAGGCACAGAAAAAGGGGCTTGGCCTGTGAAAAGAGGGCGAGGCTTGGGGGACCGGAGAGACTTGGACACATCCAGACTAGGCAGGCCCCGCGGGTGAGAACTTTACGAGGTGCGGGGCATGTCTAGGGGTCTGAAGCAGGAAAACTCGGCGACAGGAGCTGTCTACTTGGCCCTGTGATGAAACACCGGGGACGGGACCAGCCTCCGAGCGCTTTTAACACTCGGGGAAGGCCGGCGCGGTGGCTCACGCCCGTAATCCCTGCACTTTGGGAGGACTAGGGGGGCGGATCACGAGGTCCGGAAATAAACAACATACTGGCCAACACGGTGAAACCCCGTCTCTACTAAAAGTACAAAAATTAGCTGGGCGTGGTGGCGCACACCTGTAGTCCCAGCTACTTGGGAGGCTGAGGCAGGAGAATCACTTGAACCCGGGAGGCGGAGGTTGTAGAGAGCCTAGATCGCGCCATTGCACTCCAGCCTGGGTGACAGAGCGAGACTCCATCTCAAAAAAAAAAAAAAAAAAGTGAAGTGAGTGCTGAACTCTTACTAGAACGTCTGAGTTTACTCGGGTTGGAGGGAGCTGTGCGGGGATTTCAAGGTCTGTGTGGCCCCGAAGACGCCGGCTATAGAAGCGAGAAGGGACTTGGCATCCCAGATTTCATAGATCAACGAGATGGAAAATCAACAAGGATATCCAGGACTTGAACCCAGATTTAATCTAAACAGAGAGAAACTCACACGCCGCAGCATAACGGTCACTCCACGGAACCTGCTTCCGGGTCGCCAGGAAACTGCGCGCGCAGCCGAGAAGCCAGGCCCGGGCGGGATTGGGCGGGATCGGGCGGGATCGGGCGAGATGGGCGGGGACTGCGCTTCTCTCCGCCTCATTCCCAGCTCCTCCGGTTTGGAGGCGACGTTCGCCTTAGACTCTGGAGCAGCTCAGTTTCCTGAAAACAGATCGTGCGGCGGCACAGTGAAAGTTTGTTGGTGATTAGATCCACAAAAATTCCTGCTATTAAAATTAATTTTAAGGCGGCCGTAGGGGCGCTCGCCTGTGGTCCTAGCTACCCCGGAAGCTGAGGCGGAGGATCGCTTGAGTCCATCAGTTGGAGGCTGCTGTGAGCGGAGATCCCGGCCACTGCACTCCCGCCTGGGCGGGGATCTCAAAAACTTAAAAATAGAACTACCATATGAATACAGCAATTCCACCTCTAGGATTTTATCCAGAATTGAGATGAGGATCATAAAGACATATTTGCACTCCTATAATCATTGTGGGATTATTCGCAATAGCCAAGATGGGTCAGCCACCCAAATGTTTATTGATGGTGGATAACAAAATTATGGTATATACATGGAATGGAATCTTATTCAGCCTTTAAAAAGTAGGAAAGTCCCTCAAATACAACAACACGAATAAACCTTGAGCATAACACGGTAACAAATCAACCAGTCACACAAAGACAAATACTGGTAAATGTAGAAAGGAGCTTAAAAAAAAAAAAAAGACAAATACAGCACAATGCCAGTTGTATCAATTATGTGTTTAATGAGTTAGACATATAAAAACATAGAGTAGAATGGTGGTTGCCAGAGGAGGAAGATGGGTGGGAAAATATTTGCTAGATACAGGATATAAAATTTCAGTTATGCAAGGTGACTAACTTCTGGATATGTATCTATGTGATATATAACTATGTGCTATATAACAATGCCTATACTGATTAGTATTGAATTGTACACTTAAAAATTTGTTAAGGGGTAGAGCTCATATTTTGTATTATTTTCTCAATTAAAAAATTACCAGTCGGGTATGGTGGCTTACACCTGTAATCCTAGCACTTTGGGAGGCCAAAGCAGGCAGATTACCTGAGGTCAGGGGTTCGACACGAGCCTGGCCAACATAGTGAAACCTCACCTCTAATAATTATCACAAATGAAGAAATAAACAGGAACAGATAGTGACACTAGACAATTCTGTCAGATTTGTAAAGAATCACTTAGAGCAATTGTACAGAATTTCTTTCACAATGTAGAAGAGGAGAGAATTTTGTTATCCACCCATCCATCAAGAAACATTTGGGTGGCTGACCCATCTTGGCTGCTGTGAATAATCCCACAATGATTACAGGAGTCCAACTCAACTAATGAGATCAGTATTAGCATGATACCAAAACTAAACAAAGACATTAGCAGAAAAAAAAAGGTGACTGAAAATTAAGTGGTACCAAAACTAGACAAACATATTTTCAAGGAAAAAATGGTGACTGAAAGCTAAGTCCCTCATGAATAAAGACGCAGAAATTCTTAACAAAATATTAGCAATAGAAATCCACCACTTAAAACTAGACTTTTCCTCCCTTTTTTCTCTTCCTCTCTTTCCTTCCTCACTCCTCCCCTCTCTCCTCAAAAAAATAAACTAGGTAGGATCGAAGTATATATTCTGATGGTTTGCCATTTTTATCCCTGGTGAGAACAACAAAGGCTGGAGTAAAATACAGTCTCTGCATTTACTGGGTAAAAGAATGACACAGAGTGACACTAGCACACCTTCTGGCATAGCCTTCGCTTTGGGGGATGGCTATGTTGAGGGTTCCGTCCCCTAAAATGAAGGCCATGCCAGAGGGCATGCTAGTGTTCATGGGATGTCCTAGTGTTCTTGGGATGGTCTCCATTGTGACGGGGAGCTAAGCAGGAGCAGTGACCTGCTTTTCCAATAAGAGTCTAAACTCTGCAGAAAGAGAAGTTTCTATGCTGCCAAGATCCCTCCATGGAGAAAAGGTCCTGGGGTTAAAGATTTCTCACTTGTGAGACAGGCATCGTGGCTCATGCCTGTAATCCCAGCACTTTGGGAGGCCAAGGCGGGCAGATTATAAGGTCAAGAGTTTGAGACCAGCCTGGCCAACATGGTGAAACCCTGTCTCTACTAAGAACACAAAAATTAGCCAGATATGTGCCTGTAATCCCAGCTACTCAGGAGGCTGAGGCAGAAAAATTGCTTGAACCCAGGAGGCAGAGGTTGCAGTGAGCTGAGATTGCACCACTGCACTCCAGCCTGGGCAAGACAGCAAGACTCTGTCTCAGGGAAAAAAAAAAAAAGATTTCTCACTTGGCAAAGATGTCGGCTTGAGTATTATTCATAGATCTAAATTCTTGGCTCTTGGGTGAGGCAAACTGATAGTGCAACTGCAGGAAGTGAAAGTCTAAGCAGAGCAGTAGGAAGGAAGGTCAAAGACCTGAGGGAGGAGTAAAGGAGACGCACAAAAAGATAAACCACTTCTCTTCCTCAATCACACAACTAAGCAAGCATCAGCTTCGCCTTTCTAGAGAAGACAATGTGGAAGGACAGAAGTGTGCAGAGGGTGAGAGTGTATGTTGGGTGGAGAGCAAAGGCCTTTGCCTAAATGTAATCCTGTAGCTCATCCCGTTTATTCTACCAACTGCTGAGCACTCAGTGAGGCTGAAAAGAACATTTTCTTTCTACAGTTCCCTGAGCCTCCCTGCCGTAATTGAAGCCATAACTCTCAAAGTCTGTTCCTAGAACCCAGAGGCCCCTCCTCTCAGAAGAAATATCCATTTTCCACATTTATATTAAAACATGTTGTCCCTCAGCTTCTCAGCTTCCGTGAGACATACTCCAGAATGAACAGTGAGTCAATAAAAAAAAGTTAAGAAATATTAAACTAAAACTTTTTTGAAACAAATGAAAATAGAAATGCATCCCACAAAAGCCTCATGGGATCTGCCTACCTCGACCTCCCACACTGCTGGGATTACTGGTGTGAGCCACTGCACCCAGCCTAATCATTTAAAATTTAATGTTCTGTTCCAACTGGGTTGTGAGAAGAATCAATCAATCAATCAATAACGTGTAATCAATATTAACATGATAAAAAGAAAAAATCGTAGGAGTCTATAAAGTGACACAGAAAAAAACTTGACAAAATCCAACACTCATTTATAAACTTTCAAAGAAATAAAGAGAGCCCAACTTTCTTACCTTAATAAAGAACAGCTGCAAACTTTAAAGAAGACCGCAAAGTTTCTGGTTAAAAAAGACTTAATGTTTCACAATAGAGATTGAGAATACGGCAAGTTCCTCTTCTGAATCTTCTAAACACAGTATGAGGCACTGTAGCCAGTGAAATAAAGGAAGAAAGACATACAAATATGAGACCAGAAAGGAAGATATAATAGAATACCCATTATCAGAATATACGATAATTATGATAGAATGGATAACGTACTTCCAAACGATGTCCATATCTCCATCCACATAATCTGGGTTACTTTGTGTGTTGAGTTTGCAAATGTGATCACTTAAGGATCTTGAGATGAAAGTTAGCCCTGGTTTCTCTGATAAAGTGACATGATCACAAGGGTCAGTATAAAAAGGATGCAGGGGCCGGGCACAGTGGCTCACACTTGTAATCCCAGCACTTTGGAAGGTCAAGGTAGCTGGATCCCTGAGGTCAGGAGTTCAAGACCAGCCTGGCCAACATGGTGAAACCCTGTCTCTACTAAAAGTACAAAAATTAACAGGGCCTGGTATTGGGTGCCTATAATCTCAGTTATTTGGGAGGCTGAGGCAGAAGAATTGCTTGAACCTAGGAGGCGGAGGTTGCAGTGACCCAAGATCGTACCACTGCACTCCAGCCTGGGCAACAAGAGCAAAACTCCGTCTCAAAGAAGAAGAAAAAAATACAATGAAAAAGGTTGAAGAAATATGTGTCAGTCTAACAAAACATTCACAGGACTTTTATGTTAACACTACAAAATCCTGATGAAAAAAGACACCCACTAGACACATATATAACATCCATTTATTGGAAGACTCAACAAAGAAACAATGTGAAATTACCCTACACTGATACATGGGATTAATATATTTCCTATCAAGGCATTTTGTAGATAACTGACAAGATTATCCAGTATTATAAAAGACCAAAAAAAAAAAAAAAAAACCCCAAAAGCCAGAATATACAGAATATCTGAAAATAAAGGGCTGGCATGACTTCACATGATTTGAAGTCTTCAATAGAGTAAAAATATTTTTCTTTTTCATATTGATATTAAACCTAGTCTATATCTGCCATTGTCTTATGGGATACTCATGTCACAACTTTTTTTTTTTTTGAGACAGTCTCACTCTGTCCCCCAGGCTGGAGTGCAGTCGCACAATCACAGCTCAGACTGCAACCTGGACATCCTGGGATCAAGTGATCCTCCCATCTCAGCCTCCCAAGTACCTGGGACTACAGGGGCATGCCACCATGCTGTCTCATGTCACAGAATTTTGTCTCCAAACAACACCCTCATTTATTTGTCCCCTAAAGTTTTCACCAGAGCAAAACAGAGAAGAAATGTATTAAACATTGAATTTGGATGCAACGTATGAAAAAAATGTAAAAATTTATATACATACAAAAAAATATAATTTTATTACAATTGAAAGTAAACCGGCTGGGCGTGGTGGCTCACGCCTGTAATCCAAGCACTTTGGAGGTGAAGGCGGGCAGATCACCTGAGGTCGGGAGTTCAAGACCAGCCTGACCAACATGGTGAAACCCCATCTTTTTAAAAAATAAATAAATAAATAAAACAATTGAAAGTGAACCATGGCATATATTGCATAATACCATAATCTGAAAATGACATATCCATAGCTTTTGAAAAAATGCTCTTGTAAAATTATATTTATTGTATAATATAGATGACAAAATTGTCATTTATTGGGTGATACATTACAGAATTATGTCATATATAAATATATATATTGTCATATACATATAGATTATAGAATAATCTATAATTAGGTATTATAAAATTATATGGTAAGTCATATTTATTATAAACACTTCCACATAATGATTTTCATTGAACTACTGTAAAAAAAAAAAAACCTTAGGTAATTTTACTAAACTCTATTTCACAAGCATTTTCAACAATGATATTGTGCAAGAAGACCTGTATCTGTATCCATAAAAGGAATATAAGATGTTACCATGAAGAAAATTGAGGGTATGCCCTAACCAAGCTGGCAGGAGTTTCAAGAGGAAATATTCAGCGTTGCAACAGAGTTGACTGCATTTTGTGATGTCTGAACACTGACACCTTTTTCATCTCTGCACTCCCTCTTCCTATTGTGTGGATCTGGTCCCAATCATAATAAAGCCCCAGTGCCCACTCCTTTGGAACCAACTGGAATTTCAAACAAGTGGGCACCCCCACCTCAGCCCTACCCTTTAGCAATCATGACACCCCAAGCCAGTCACCTATCTCACGTTTCTGAAGTCACTTTTGGACCAGGTGGAAAAGACCTGCTTTCCCCAGAAAGCCTCATTATATAATGAACACTCGCAGACTATGTCAGCGTACGGCGTCATCAATCTCAATATCCAAGCCAAACTTTAGGGAGCCTTAAACAAGTTCCAGAAGAGTGGTCAAAAGTTCAAATTAACAAAAAACTTGTGAGGGTGACTATAGGAAGTTTCTAGTTAACGTACCAAAACAAAATTCTCTATGTGCTTAGACTTCAAAGATGGATGAATATTTTCAAATTACATCACTGACTAGGAGTACAAAAAAACATTATGTTATAGCATTTTTACCCTCAAGCCCATACTTTATTTCATAATATTTGTTGTATTACTATTTATTTTTGCTGCATAAAAATGAAGGTGCACACCATGGGTCTTATTTGGTACACAAGAAAGAGGCATATGGAAACATAATACAGGGCATGCTCATTAACAGTGGTGTACATGTGAGGGTGTACAAGGCTGAAATTGCACTGCTATTCACAAACTGATTTTCACTTTACCCACGTAAGCATCCTACTCCAGAGTACAGAGAACAACTCAAGTACTACATGTAATTACTCAAAATCATACTTACCTAAGTATGTGCACCCAAAAGTGTATGTTGTCACACACATACACTCACACACACAGTTCTGGCTGCTTCAACCTTAAAATCCTAAAGGGACATTATTCTGTGCTACAAATCATCCTCCTGAGGTAAGATTAAACAATGTTGGTAAAAAGGATGTATTCATTCACACTAAGAAATATTTAAACTAGGCCGGGCACAGTGGTTCACACCTGTAATCCCAGTGCCTTCCGGGTTCAAGTGATCCGCCTGTCTCTCGAGTAGCTGGGATTACAGGCATGTGCCACTACTTGTATTTTTAGTTCAGACGGAGTTTCCCCATGTTGGCCAGACTGGTCTCGAACTCCTGACCTCATGATCCACCTTCCTCGGCCTCCCAAACTACTAGGATTACACGTGTGAGCCACCGTGCCCAGCCCTGTTCTCTCTACATATTATTTATATATATGTTATTAGCTTTACATTTGTAAGGTTTCCTTTCAGGGTGGATCAACAGTGGATAATAAGGCTTAAATGCAAACTAAATTCTTTGGCACATTTTACGATATTTGTAAGGTTTTTCTCCTGAGTCTTCCATTGTTGTGCTAGGTATGAATTTTAACTAAAGACTTTGTCACATTCATTGCATCTGGAAGGTGCGCAGCGAATTCTCTGCAGCGTGAATTTTCCGATGTCGTGCAAGGTGTGGATTTTGATTGAAGACCTTCCCACATACATTACACTTGTAAGGTCTCTCTCCAGTATGAATTCTCTGATGGTTGGTTAGGTATAATTTGCGCCCAAAGACCTTGTCGCATTCGTTACATTTGTAAGGTTTCTCTCCAGTATGGATGAGAAGATGGGCCATAAGGCCCGAACGCTTGCGAAATGCTCTTCCACATTCATTACATTTATATGGCTTCTCTGTACTATGAATTATTTGATGCCGTGCAAAGTATGAAAGCAGACTAAAGACCCTGCCACATTCGTTACATGTATAAGGTTTTTCTGCAGTGTGACTTCTCTGATGATTGGTGAGAGAAAATTTGTGCCTAAAGTTCTTGCCACACTCATTGCACTTATAAGGTTTCTCTCCAGTATGGATTATAAGATGGGTAGTAAGTCCTGAACACTCTCTAAATGCTTTGCCACATTCGTTACATTTGTGAGGCTTCTGCCCAGTATGAATTCTTTGATGTCGTGCAAGGTTTGAATTGCGATTAAACACTTTGTCACATTCACTACATTTGTAAGGCTTCTGTCCAGTATGAATTCTCCAATGTTCTACAAGGTGTGAATTGCGACTAAAGACCTTGCCACATTCAGTACATTTGTAAGGTTTATCTGCAGTATGGTTTACCTGATGGTTAGTAACGCTTGCAGACGCTCTAAAAACTTTGCCATCTTCACATTCATAAGATTTTCCTCTAATGTATACCTTCTCTTCTTGTGGGAGTAATGGGAAATCAATAAAATCATTTCTATATTTATTAAAAATGTGTGTTGTGAAACTAGAAGAAATTTTTGGAAGTGGTGGAACTGAGGAACTATGGTTTGTAAACTTTTCACCTTGATGACTTCCGTAGATTTTCCTTCCGGCTTGAATCAGCTGCAATTCAGACAGATGTGACTCAAGGGTTAATCCAAGTTGATTTTTAATAGGCTTGTTTCCCGCATTGCTTCTTAATATACAGCTCCTCCCTAGAAAAGCAAGGAAGATGACATTTTTACATCATTTTACAGACAGTTTACAGTCTGGTGGAGGGACTGCAATCTGTCTCACCCAACTCAGACACTAGAAGTATCGGTATACGTTGTGTGTCACATTGTGAGAGCTGAAAACACAAGGGGGTGACGTGATGCACTGGAGCAGTGGGGATCTGCAGCACTCGGAAGGATTACGGGTGACTTTGAGAAAAATAAAGGGCAGAGAAATAGAACAGGAACTGAAAGCTTCTCAGAAAAAGCAGGGATCAGCCCCTTAGAGAAAATAAGACATTTAAGAGCAGTTGTATGGACATTAGTAGTAGTATAATATATGCATAAAGCTAGGAAAGACACATCCCCAGAAAAGGACTGAGGTGTCCCCACACTCTCTACAACAGGCTACTTGGAAAAGGTTTCCCCATGCACAATTCTTATATAAAAGCACTGAAAGAAGTAGTTTAGTTTTACCAAACCTAAAATAAGAGGTCCAAGGCCTACAAAAAGATGGGGAAATACGGCTAAAAGGACAAAATAATAATAAATAAATGTACAAGTCTTCAGAAACCAAACCTAAAACCATGTAACCTTGTGAATCACTTGAAAAGTACTTAGAGCGAATGCTTTAAGATGTTGAATGAGGCTGGGTGTGGTTGCTCATTCCTGTAGTCCCAGTACTTTGGGGGGCTGAGGCAGAGGACTATGTGAGTGCAGGAGTGCAGAAGCAGCCTGGGTGGCAGCAAGACCTCTTCTCTCCTAAAAGTCAAGACATTTAGCTGGGCGTTTGGGCATGTGCCTGTAATCCCAGCTGCTAAGGAACAGACAACTAAGTGAATTAAGGAAAACAATACATAATAATACGGAGAATATCGAGCAAAAGAAAAACTACTTTTTTCTTCTTCTTTTTTTTTTTTTTTTTTTTTCAAAACAACCTAGGTTGTATCCATCAGTAACAGAAACCAATTTTAAAAGACCAAACATTCTGCTAGGCACGGTGGCTCATGCCTATAATCCCAACACTTTGGGAGGCCAAGGTGGGTGGATCACCTGAAGTCAGGAGTTCCACCTGGCCAACATGGTGAAACCTTGTCTCTACTAAAAATACAAAAATTATCCAGGCACGGTGGCAGGCACCTGTAATCCCAGCTACTTAGGAGGCTGAGGCAGGAGAATCGCTTGAACCCAGGAGCTGGAGGTTGCAGTGAGCTGAGACTGTGCCACTGCACTCCAGCCTGGGCCACATGGGCAAAACTCCATCTCAAAAAACAAAAAACAAAACCAAACATTCTAGAGCTGAAATACAATGAAGTACAAATTCACTAGCGGTTTCAACAGCAGACTAAATAAGACACAGTCATGAATGAGCAGACTTAAAAGATAGGATGCTCAAAAGATCAGCTATAAAAGATAGGATGCTCAAAATATCAGCTATAAAAAACGGAAAGAAAAAATGACAAAGAAAAGCACACAAACCCCAACATTTTGGGATGCTGTCGAACGGAAGAATATACAAACTATTGGAGGTTCATAAGAAGACAGAGGATCCCTGTCTTTTGCGATTCAAGTAATAATGCAATTCAAGTAATAATGTCCAGACCAGGCACAGTGGCTCATGCTTGTAATCCCAGCACTTTAGGAGGCTGAGGCGGGTGGATCACTTGAGGCTAGAAGTTCGAGATCTGCCTGGCCAACATAGTGAAACTCTCTCTCTACTAAAAATACAAAAATTAGCCAGGCGTGGTGGCACACGCCTGTAATCCCAGCTACTTGAGTGGCTGAGGCACAAAAATCATTTGAACCTGAGAGGGGCAGATTGCTGTGAGCCGAGACTGCGCCACTTTACTGCAGCCTGGATGACAGAGTGAGACCCTGTCAAAAAGAAAGGAAAGAAAGAAGGGAACAGGAGGGGAAGGGAAGAAGGAAGGAAGGGAGAGAAATAATGTCTAAAACATCCCAAATTTGAGGAGAGAACTGGATACACAAATTCAAGAAGTTTGGCCATTCTAACTAAAATTAACCACAGGACATTCAAACAAAGACACATTATAAACAAATTATCAAAAGTCAAAGAGAAAGATACAACCTGGACAGCGAGAAGAAAAGAGAGACTTGTAATATATAAGAGAACTGCATGAGACTATGTGCGTTTTCCAGCAGAAAACTTGCAGGCTAGATTGCAGTGAGATGATATGTTGAAAGTGCTTAAAGAAAAAAAAAAATACGGCTGGGCATGATGGCTCACACCTGTAATCCTAGCACTTTGGGAGGCTAAGGCAGATGGATGACCTGAGGTTAGGAGTTCAAGACAAGCCTGGTCAACATGGTGAAACCTTGTCTCTGCTGAAAACACAAAAATTAGCTGGGCATGGTGGTGCATGCTTGTAATCCCAGCTACTCAGGGGGGCTGAAGCGGGAGAATCACTTGAATCTGGAAGTTGGAGGCAGGCAGAGGTTGCAGTGAGCCAAGATCTTGCCACTGTACTCCAGCCTGGGCCATGGAGCAAGACTACTTCTCAAAATAAACAAACAAACCAACCAACCAACAATACTATATTAAGCAAAACTCATTTGCAAAAATAAAGGAGAAATTTAGATGTTCCTGAATAAAGAAAAGCTGAGGAAGGTCATTAGTACTTTTGAACTGTCCCACAAGAAATGCTAAAGGGAATCCTTCAAAAGGAAATAAAAGGACCCCAGACAGTATCTCTAACCCAAATGAAAATATAAAGTTCTCTGTTAAAGATCAATAAATGATTCAAATACAGAAACATATATCCTGAGAGTGACACTGTATGAAAAAATATTTTTTAAACAAAAACAAAAAATAATGCATTAGGGTACTTATCATTTGTAATTCGACTTTTCTTTCCTAGCATTTTAAAGGCCAAATTATTTAAAAAGAACTACAAATGTGTTAATGGGAACCTAACATATACAGAAGGAATTTCTGCCACGGTAACAAAGTAAGGGTACAGCTATAATGTAGTGCTTTCTGGACATAATCAGAGTTAAGCTGTTAACATTTTAAAATAATGTTTTATTGTTACAATGTTTTGTGTAACTTTAATTGAAATCACAAATGGACAATCTATAAAACATACACCAATGGAGATGAGATGGGACTCAAAGCATGTCACTATAAAAAAAACCAACAAAATACAAAAGCAGGGAATAAAGGAAAAACGAAGAACAAAAAAAATCTACAAGATGTTACAAGATCTACAGATAATATGTGACAATATGGCCTTCTCTATGTGGACGTGAACTACAAATGATTTCCCATTGGAATCAGAACTAAACAGGATCCAACTAAATCCTATCCACAACAGACTCCTTTTAACTCTAAAGACATACATTGGCTGAAACTGAATGGATGGAAAAGGATATTCCATGCAAATAATAACCAGCAGAGCACAGAGATGTCTGTATTAAAATCAAAGAGAACAGATGTTTACTCAATAAATAAGCCAGCACAGTAGCTCAAGCCTGTAATCCCAGCACTCTTGGAGGCCAAGACGGGTGGATCAGGAGCTCAAGACCACCCTGGCCAACATGGTGAAACCCTGGCTCTACTAAATACAAAAATCAGCCAGGTATGGTGGCATGTGCCTGTAGTCTCAGCTACTTGGGAGGCTGAGGCAGGAGAATCAGTTGAACCCAGGAGGTGGAGTCATCTGGTTCTATCCATTTTTGAAAATAAAGTATTAAAGTCTACTACCATATTGTAGAGCTATCTGTTTCTTCTTTGAATTTAGCTAAACAAACAAGAAAACAAAAATGAAACATAAGCCTCAAACAACTAAAATGAGAAATGAAATGGAGGACATTATAAATAAAACGGAATTGTAGAAAATGAGATTGCACAACTGTGTCACAACAATGGATAATTTCTAGATATATGCCGTTTACCAAGACTTACACATGAAGAAATAGAAACACTAGGAACAGTAACAAATAATGAATAAGGAGTAGCAAATAAGGAGTTACAGTAACTAGCAACAAGTAAGGAGATTGAATTAGTTATCAAATAACTACTAACAAAAACAAGTAATGGATCAGATGACTTCACTATAAAACTCTACCAAATACTGAAAAAGGATTTAACACGAACACTCTTCAAAATCTTCTATGATGAATAAAAAGATACACTTCCTCACTCATTCAATGAAGCTAGTGTTAGCTTGACAGGAAAGGCACACAAAGGCTCTAAGAAAACTACAGAGCAATATTCCTCATCAATCAAATGCAAATATCCACAACAAAATGCTAGCAAGTGAATGAGCAGTATGTTAAAATGGATCATACACTATGATCATGTAAAATTTACTCCTGGAATGCAAGGATGTTGCAACTTAGGAACATCAATTTCTGTAATACTCCACAACAACAGAATAAAAACAAACACCCACTCCAGACAAAACATTTGAAAAACGCCAGCAACTACTGATGATAGAAACACTACACGTTAGGAACACGAGGAATTTACTTTACATAATAGAGGCCATATATAAAAAGCCAAAGGGTGGCCGGGCACGGTGGCTCACGCTTGTAATCCCAGCACTTGGGGAGGCTGAGGCGGGCAGATCATGAGGTCAGAAGATTGAGACCATCCTGGAGAACATGGTGAAACCCTATCTCTGCCAAAATAGAAACAATTAGCCGGGTGCGGTGGCGCATGCCTGTAGTCCCAGCTACTCGGGAGGCTGAGGCTGGAGAATCGCTTGAACCCGGGAGGCAGAGGTTGCGGTGAGCCGAGATTGCACCACTGCACTCCAGCCTGGCAACAGAGCAATATTCCGTCTTAAAAAAAAAAAAAAAAAAAAAAAAAAAAAAAAAAAAAAACGTAACATCATACTGAGTGTTCAAAGAATGAAGGCTTTCCTTCATAATTAGGAAAACAAAACAGAAAGCCCACCTGGCATTATTTCTATCCAGAACACAGCTGTCCGTTGGTTTCCAGGAAGGACTGGTTCCAGGAACCCCTATGTGGTGTCATGACAGACACATCCACAGTCCGGGCTCCTATCTCCCATGCCTCTGCTGCAGTCTTCTGTCACAGTGCTGGGTATGGTAGGCCCTGGGACACAACTCAGGAACAGAACCTCTCGACCCTCTGCTGCCCCAAGGCAGGACTCTCATCTTCCCCAACCTTTCTGACTATAGGTCTTAAGACCTTGCCAGAGAGCATCCTGCTTTATGTCTAGGGGAAAGAAGGGCCAGGAATGGTGGCTCGCACCTGTAATCCGAGCACTTTGGGAGGCTGAGGAGGGTGAATTACAAGGTCAGGAGTTTTAGACCAGTCTGGCCAACATAGCGAAACCCTGTCTCTACTAAAAATACAAAAAAAGAATTAACTGGGCGTGGTGGCGGGCACCTGTAATCCCAACTACTCAGGAGGCTGGGGCAGGAGAATCACTTGAACCCGGGTGGCAGAGGTTGCGGTGAGCCAAGATCGCATCACTGCACTCCAGCCTGGCAGACAGTGCAAGACTCCATCTCAAAATATATATACATATATATATATGGAAATGTCTTTATATGCTACAAAATGGATGAACCTGAAAGACACTATGCTAAGTGAAATAAGCCATTCATACAAAGACAAAAAGACACAGAATAAAGTTACATAATAAAGCTTTCTAATAGAAACCTAAAAGGTCTGGGTTCAGAGAGCTTCTGGACACTGAACACACCCAGGTTGACAGGAAGGTGAGCAGGAACTCACGCATGTGCCAGGAGGGTGGCACAAGCCAACTCTAGGGAACAGAAGCTCCTGTGCTGGGGACCCTTCCAGACCCGATCCTACATTCTTTCCATCTGCTAATTTCTCCTTATCAATTGATTTGGAATGAGGTCTTGCTCTGTGTCACCCAGGCTGCAGTGCAGTGGTGTGATCACAGCTCACTGCAGCCTTAAGCTCCTGGGCTCAAGCAGTCCTCCTGAGCAGCTGGGACAACAAGGCATGCACTAACGTGCCTGGCTAATTTTTTAATTCTTTTGTAGAGGTAAGGTCTTACTATGTTGCTGGTCTCAAACTCCTGGGATCAAGTAATCAGCCGACCTCAGACTCCAAACATTTTTGGGTTACAGATATGAGCCACCACACTGGGCCTGGATCCTTTAAAACATGCTGTGCAATAAACCCTGTAAATGTTAAGTATGTATTACCATGAGCTCTGTGAACCACTCTAGCTAATTAATCAAACCCAAAGAGGGAACACCAACTTTTGAAGCTGTCTGGTCAAAAGTTCCAGAGGCCTGGACTTGTGACTGCTGTCTGAAAGGGGGCAGTGCTGAAGACTGAGCCCTAGACCTGTGGGATGTGACGTGCTCCAGGTCCACAGCATCGGAATGGAATTTAAGGGCACCCAGCGAGTATCCACTGCGGAAATGATTGCTTACTTATTGGTAGAGGAAAAAGCTCACATTTGGTCACAGGAGTTTTCTGTGTTTATTGTTGTGTGGTACAAGGCCAGACAGAGGAAGACATGGTTTGAGTTTTGTTCCTCAGTCTTAAATAACAAATCATGGCAAGTCAATGCAATGGTATTTCTGAGATTAAGATGGCAACAATTTTAAAACAGCATATTCTTAAGATACAAAAAATTTCCATATTACACACTATAATAAATTTAATTGGCAAAAGTGTTGTTTAATAGTAGCTACTAAGTCAGATAAAACGAAGGAAAATAAATATTTAAACTCCTATTCAAACATTTCTGGCGTGTGTATAGGTTTTAGAGAATCTCCTGCTGAGGCATACCCTGTGCTGTTAAAAAAACACACTCGGCCGGGCGTGGTCGCTCACATCTGTAATCCCAGCACTTTGGGCGGCCGAAGCAGGCAGATCACTTGAGGTCAGGAGTTTGAGACCAGCCTGGACAACATGGTGAAACCCAGTCTCTACGAAAAATACAAAAATTAGCTGGGTGTGGTGGCACATGCTTGTACTCCCAGCTACTGGGGAGGCTGAGGCATGAGAATCGCTTGAACGTGGGAGGCGGAAGTTATAGTGAGCTGAGATCACACTACTGCACTCCAGCCTGGGCAAAAGAGCAAGACTACATCTCAAAAAAAAATTGTATGGCTTTGCAAGGTACAGTGGCTGTAATTCCACCACTTTGGGAGGCCAAGGCAGGAGGATTGCTTGAGTCTAGGGGTTTGAGGCTGCAATGAGCTATGATTGCCACTGCACTACAGCCTGGGTGATAGTGCAACACCCTATCTTAAAGAATAAAAAATAAAAACGGTGGCTGCCACTCTGCCCGTCCAAGCTCTTACCTGTGTTCACACTTCTGATACATTCCCTTCCATCTTGAATTTTTACTATTTTCACTTCACCCTGCAGAGTCGAGGGCTCTCTCCTTTGCTCCAACATGGAGATAGTACTTAGGTCAGGAAGACCGATTCCTGTTTAGAAAAAGAAAGAACCAAGATGTGCTGGGACGGCTCCAAAACCCAAGCCCTGTGTTTAGGTAAGAGAGGATACTGCAAATGGATCAAGAATAGCATTTCAGCCAGGCACAGTGCTCACACCTGTAATCCCAGCACTTTGAAAGGCCGAGGCAGGTGGATCCTGAGGTCAGAAGTTTGAGACCAGCCTGGCCAACATAGTCAAACCCCATCTCTA
This sequence comes from Plecturocebus donacophilus, assembly GCA_004027715.1. Taxonomy (NCBI): domain Eukaryota; kingdom Metazoa; phylum Chordata; class Mammalia; order Primates; family Pitheciidae; genus Plecturocebus; species Plecturocebus donacophilus. The sequence goes on from PVKP010011430.1 coordinate 46,743, forward strand.
TTAAAATACAAAAATTTCAGTCTGCTGGAGGCCGTAATTTAAAAAATAAAAAAAAAAAAAAAAAAAAGAAGAAGAAGAAGAATAAGAAAAAAGAAAACAAAAATACAAAACTTAGTCGGGTGTGCTGGCACAAGCCTGTAGTCCGAGCTACTAGGGAGGCTGAGGCAGGAGAATCACTTGGACTCGGGAGGTGGAAGTTGCAGTGAGCCAAGACCATGCCATTGCCTCAAAAAAAAAAAAGGAAGAAAAATATTTCCCAAGTTCATCCACAGACTGCCTCCTTCTGAATGCACAGGGAATACTGTAATATGCAGCCACTGAGATCTCTTCCAAGAACTACTGATTTGTAAGCACAGGGGAGAAAAGAAAGAACTGGTTACCTGGTGCCACCCAATGACACATCATAAAGGGGGCAGAACATCTGAAGAAAGGAGAAATTTAAAGTCCATAATAGAGCTTTTCATTTCCGAGTCTACAAGGTTTCTATCTCAGTTAAGCAATTCAGGGGCTCCCAAAAGGTACACAAGAGAAAATGCAAAGCTGGCTTAGAGCAGATCCTCACCCAGGGAGACCAGGTTCCTGTAGTTCTCCAACATCACGTCCCTGTACAAAGCCCGCTGTGCAGGGTCCAGGCATCTCCACTCCTCCTGAGAGAATTCTATGGCCACATCCATGAATGTCAAGTGTCCCTAAAATGATGACCACATTGTTTGCAACACTAAAAATATATAAATTGTACTCAATTGAGTTTATAAACATTTTTGAATAAGCCATTAAAAATGGCAGATCATTAAAACATATAAACTTTGATTCCTATCTCTAATAAATACCCACATTCAAAAATATAAATATAGTATTTTAAAAAATTCAGATGGGGTTTTACTAGGTTGCCCAGAAAGACCTCAAACTTTTGAGTTCAAGCGAATAGTTTAATCCTTCTGCCCCTGCCTCGCATGAAGGTAGGATTATAGGCATACACCACTAACCCTGGCCTATAAATACACTTTTGTCCATTAAAATTTACATATTTAGGTATTAGCAAAAGCCCAATGGAGTTTACTGATTTATTTTGTTAATAAAGCAGTGATATATGATAGAAAATTTAAGAATATTATACATTAATTTAACAAATATGCCGGGCATGCCTGTAATTCCAGCACTTTGGGAGGCCAAGGGGGGTGGATCACTTGAGGTCTAGAGTTCGAGACCAGCCTGATCAACATCGTGAAAACCCCAAATTAAAAAAAAATTAGCCATGCATGGTGGCAGGTGCCTGTAATCCCAGCTACTTGGGAGGCTGAGGCAGCAGAATCACTTGAACCCAGGAGGCAGAGGTTGCAGTGAGCCAAGATCACACCATCGCATTCTAGCAGGAGCAACGAGAGTGAAACTCCATGCCAAAAAACAAACAAACAAACAAATAAAGGTCATAGAAAATAGCAGCACATAGCTTAGGAAATTACTAATTAATACTCAGGCCGAATGAAACTGGAAAAAACATCATGATATTAAACAAGAAGATCTCATAAAACATCATAATCAACAGTAAACATGGGATCCATTTCCTCTAATTTAAGGCAAGGAAAAGGGCACTGGTCTGTGCTGCAGACAATCACCACTGCACAGGGGGCCTGAGCAGGGACCAGAAGCAGAGGAAAAAAACAGAAAAAAAAAAGTGGGGAAGCAGAAGGAAAAAACAGAAAAGAAAAAGTGGGGGTAGGAGGCAGGAAAAAGCAGGATCTGTTAGAACTAAGGAATGACAGGCCTGTAAGCAAAATGGAATGCCCTCTTAGCATATTAACTAATACAAGTACTGGCACGGTGGCTCAAGCCTGTAATCCCAGCACTTTGGGAGGCCAAGGTGGGTGGATCACAAGGTCAGCAGCTTGAGACCATTGTGGCTAACACGGTGAAACCCCGTCTCTACTAAAAACACAAAAATGAGCCAGGCTTAATGGCACACACCTGTAATCACAGCTACTCAGGAGGTTCAGGCAGGAGAATCCCTTGAGCCCAGGAGGTGGAGTTTGCACTGAGCTGAGACTGAGCTGCTGCACTCCAGCCTGGGTGACAAGAGCAAAACCCCATCTCAAAAAAATAATAACAATAACAATAATTGGTGGAACGAGAATTAATATAATTTCTACCTCTTTAACCTCTTTAAAAAATCTGCTTCAATCTCTGAGCAAAACTATAGCTTTCTTCACTAATACAGATGCTGTACAAGACTCCCTGCAGGAACACCAGTCTCCATTAGAGGCGCGTTCCGAGTCAGAAGAGAGAACGTCTTCCCTGAACCAAGCCAGAAACAAGAAACTAGGAAAGGTGTTTAGCTTCAAATGTAGTAAAAATCAGATAGAAAAGATTTCTCCTTCCTGAACTCCTTTTCCAGAATTTACCAGGTACCTGTGCACATTAATATGTGACTTCCACGTGCAGCTTCTCTACTCCTGGTCCGCAGAGAGCTGAAAGTGCATCCAGATGTGGCCTCTACATAAACCCTGCAGCCCAACAGCTCCAACACCACGGGGCCCACATCCCATCTCCATCCACATCTGGGGGTAGGCCCTTCCCAGGACCATGCCCAGTGCAGCCTCTTCCCAAGTGCATGTCACTGGGTCATAGTAGATGGAATCTAAATCAGATGAGAGGGACCGAGGGAAGGCATGGGTGAGTGCCAGCAAACGTGTCAGGCTGAATGCTTCAGGCATTTCAGAAAGACATAGAAATAGAACAATCCATCAAGAAATATCACTTTACCTGAGGAAGAGCCATCCCTGACTCCTTTGCTTTCCTCTTCTGGGCTTCTTCATCACAGAGCATGACTATTCAGAAGTCAATCCTAAATGTCAAAAATATGCTGATTACTGCTCAGAATCATTCCTGTGCCACAACCACACACACAGGTTAGACCTCACCCTGTGGAAAGATGTCCTCCGCTGCCCACTGCACCAGAGTCCCCTTCCTGTGCCACAACCACACACATGGCTTAGACCTCCGCTGCCCACTGCACCAGGGTTAATGCAAGAACAAGAAACTCCTACAGGAGGAACAACTAGTGATGTTTTTACTCTTTTCTTCAGGACTCACGCCCCTCCTGGAGAAGGCCCCACATACACTGCAGCAATGGTGAGCTGGGCTGGACTGATCTGCCCCATTCAGGACACAGACTCAGCCCTGATCAAACCCCATGCAGAGTACAGCCTCCCTCCCCTCTCTGTGGATCCCAGGCTCATGTAATCCTTCAGAAACAGAGGACACAGAGCCTTGGTGCTCAGTGCCAGATATAGAACACAGTGGAATCCCCTTATCCAAGAGGGGTATGTTCCAACACACCCAGTGGATACCCGGAACCTCAAACAGGACTGAACTCTATTTACTGCACTTAAATTATGCATGTGATGGCTTCTCACTGGCATATCCAAATTGCCAGCATCAATATCCATGTGCTTGGGTGATACTGTTAAGTAAAATAATGGTTAAACAAAAGGACTGAGATACCCCAAAAGTTAGACCAGATCAAAAAGAAGACTATTTTTTTTTTTTGAGATGAAGTTTCATTCTTGTTGCCCAGGCTGGAGGGCAATGGCATGATCTTGGCTCACCACAACCTCCGCTTCCCGAGTTCAAACAATTCTCCTGTCTCAGCCTCCCGAGTAGCTGGAATTGCAGACGTCCGCCATCTCGCCTGGCTAATTTTTGTATTTTTAGTAGAGATGGTGTTTCACTGTGTTGCCCAGGCTGGTCTTGAACTCCTGACCTCAAGTGAACTATGCCCCTTGGCCTCCCAAAGTGCTGGGAATAGAGGTGTAAACCACCACGCCCAGCCAAAAGAGGACTATTAACTGACTAATAAGCAGATAGAGTCTACAGTCAGTCTTCAGTATTTCTAGGATCCAAATCTAGGGATTCAACAAACAACTGACTGAATTAACTAGAGAAAAAAAAAAAGAGCCGGGCGCAGTGGCTCAAAGGCTCACACCTGTAATCTGAGCTCTTTGGGAGGCTGAGTGGGGTGAATCACGAGGTCAGAAGTTCAAGACCAGCCTGACCAACATGGTGAAACCCCATTTCTACTAAAAACTAAAAAAATTAGCCAAGCGTGGTAGCATGCGCCTATGATCCCAACTACTCAGGAGGCTGAGGCAGGAGAATCATTTGAACCCAGGAGACGGAGGTTGTGGTAAGCCAAGATCGTGCCACTGCACTCCAGCCTAGATGACAGAGAGAGACTCTGTCTCAAAAAACAAAAAGCAAGCAATAAATATAATAGAAGAAAACAACAAAGTATAACAACTATTTGTATAGCATTTGTAAATTTCATTAATCCATTATAAGTAATCCAAGTTTCATTAATCGATTATAAGTAATCAAGAGATGATTTAAAGTATATGGGAGGATGTGTGTAGTTTAAATGCAAATACAGCCACGCATTGCTTAGTAACAGGACCTGTTTTGAGAAATGTGTTTTCAGACTATTTCATTATAGACTGCACTTATATAACCAAGATGGTATAACCTACTACACATCTACAGTATATGGTATAATCTATTGTTAAAAACCTATACATCATGTTATATACTGAATACTATAGCCAACTGTGATACAATGGTAAGTACTTGTAAATAAAAATATGTCTCAACACAGAAAAGGGACAGTCATAATATGATATAAATGTTTAAAAAAATGGTATATCTGTACAGGGCACTTACCATGAATGGAGCTTGCAGGACTAGAAATTCTCTGGATGAGTCAGTGAGTGTGTGGTGACGGAATGTGATGGCCTAGAACATAACTGTGTACTACTGTAGATTTTATAAATACTGAATACTCGGCACATGTGGTAGCTCACACCTGTAATCCCAGCACGTTTGGAGAACGAGGCAGGCAGATTGCTTGAGCCCAGAAGTTCAAGACCGGTTTGCGCAACATGGCGAGACTCCTGTGTCTACAAAACACAAACACAAAAAATAAGTTGAGGAATGGTGGAACACACCTCTAATCCCAGCTATTCAGGAGGCTGAGGCAGGAGAATGGCTTGAACCCAGGAGGCAGAAGTTGCAGTGAGCTGGGATTACACCACTGCACTCCAGCCTGGGGGACAGAGCGAAACTCTGTCTCAAAATGAGTATTATAAGTAAACATCTTTCAGTGTTGAAGTTCATGTTTTCAAACTTTTTAAGAAGCTTGTTGAGGTCTGTACAAGTTTCTGCTAAACCCTTCACTGGCCAGGCACGGTGGCTCACGCCTATAATCCTGGCCAACAAGGTGAAACCCCGTCTATACTAAAAATACAAAAATTAGCTGGGCGTGGTGGCGCGCACCTGTAGTCCCAGCTCCTCGGGAGGCTGAGGTAGGAGAACTGCTTGAACCCAGGAGGCGGAGGTTACGGTGAGCTGAGATCGTGCCATTGCACTCCAGCCTGGGTAACAAGAGTGAAACTCAGTCTCAAAAAATAAAACAAATAAAAAATAAAAACCTAAATCCTTCATTGTGAAAGTTCTTGGATTTCTTTCTCTTCTCCTTCACTTTCCTAACCTCTCACCTCTTCTTCAGCTACGTGTTCTTGTATCAATTCCAACAACCTACTCATTCATTTCTCATGAACCCCCTCTAAGGTCATCGCAATGTCATCCTCACCCACAACCAGGTTAAAGTTGTCTGGTAACAACCTAGGTTTGTTTACACCAGCATCACCACAGACACAAAGAATGCACTAGACTATGACGTCATGACCGCTCTGAGGTAACTAGGCAACAGGAATTTTTCAGCTCCAGTGTAATCTTACGGAACCACCATCATAGATCTGATTGTTGACCAAAATGTCATTAAGCAGTATATGACTGTAGCGCCCAACTTTACATAAGTGACTTGAAGATCACCCAATTTTGGTATCCTCGGGGGTTGTGGAAGTAATCCCTCTGATATTGAGGGATGACTGTATAGCCTAGACATACTGGATAAACAGATGATTCAATTCCTGAGCAAATTAGACTGGGACTGGCCGGGTGCGGTGGCTCTCATCTGTAATTCTAGCACTTTGGGAAGCCAAGGTAGGCAGAACTAGCCAAGCTCAGAAGTTCAAGACCAGCCTGGGCAACATGGTGAAATTCTGTCTCTATGAAAAATACAAAAACTTAGCGGGATGTGGTGGTGCATGCCTGCAATCTCAGCTACTCGGGAGGCCAAGGCAGGAGAATCGCTTGAACCCAGGAGGTGGAGGTTGCAGTGAGCCAAGATCACGCCACTACACTCCAGCCTAGGAAATACAGTGAGCCTCTGTTTCAAAATAAAATTTTATAAATTGTATTAAGCCTGGTGCAGGGGCTCATCCCTGTAATTCCAGAGCTTTGGGAGAACAGAAGACGGGTACTTTCTAGAGGAAGAAATGTAGTTAATGTAGTATTTTTTGTTTTAAAGATAGAAGAGTAGAAGGAAAATAAAACTTTCATTTTGTGTAGGAGTATGTTTGAATGAATGATACCTCCATCTGGGTACATTTTGGGAGGCTGAGGTGGGAAAATCACTTGAGCTCAGGAGTTTTAAACCAGTCTGGGCAACATAGCAAGATCCCAACTCTACTCAAAATATTAGCATGGCACAGTGGCACACACCTGTAGTCCCACCTTCTCAGGTGGCTGAGATGGGAGAATCAACTGGGCCCAGGAAACTGAGACTAGCCTAGGCAACATAGCAAGACGCTGATCCTACAAAAAAACAAAATATTAGAGGCAAACTGTCATACACCTGTAGTCCCAACATTCGGGAAGCTAAGGTGGGAGAACTGTTTGAGCCCAGGAGGTCGAGGCTGCAGTGAGCTGTGTTCATGACAGTGCACTCCAGCCTGGGATATAGAGCTAGACTCTGTCTCAAAAATAAATAAACAGGTCGGACACAGTGGCTCATGCCTGTAAACCTTGTAAACTTTGGGAGGCCAATGTGGGTGGATCATAAGGTCAAGAGATCAAGACCATCCTGGCCAATGTGGCGAAACCCCGTCTCTATTAAAAATACAAAAATTAGCGGGGCATGGTGGCATGTGCCTGTAATCCCAGCTACTTGGGAGGTTGAGGCAGGAAAATTGCTTGAACCCAGGAGGCAGAGGTTGCAGTGAGCCGAGATGGTGCCACTGCACTCCAGCCTGAAGACAGAGCAAGACTATCTCACTAAGTAAACAAATAAAAATATTATCCAGGCATAGTGGTGCATGCCTGTAGTCCAGCCTATTTGGGAGACTCAGGCAGGAGGATCACTTGAGCCTAGGAGTTCGAGGTTACGGTGAGCTATGATTGCCTCACTGCACTCCAGCCTGTGCAAAAGAGGAAGACCTCATCCCTTATAAAATAAATAATTAATTAAAAATAAATTTAGAAACAGGTCGCTGGTGACTCAGATAAAGGAGCAATGGAATGGGGGATGCGATAACTTGATTCGATGGAGTCAACCAAGAACTGGGGGCAAGAATTGAAGACAGGCTATAAACAAATTTTAGTGTACTGTGCTCTAAAATAGAGCGTGCAAGAGGGGTACTTCCTGCAGGGAGAAATGTAGTAAATACAGTATTTTTTGTTTTAAAGATTGAAGAAAGGAAAGAAAATAAAGGCTTTAGTAAGTATGTGAGTGTGTGTGTGTTTTAATGGACGATACCTCCATTTCAGAATGCTGATCAAAATAACTTTCCTGGCTCACGTCTGTAATCCCAGCACTTTGGGAGGCCGATGTGGGCAGATCACCTGAGGTCAGGAGTTCAAGACCAGCCTAGCCAACATGGTGAAACCCCATCTCTACTAAAAATACACAAAGTAGCCAGGCATGGTGGCGCACCCCTGTAGTCTCAGCTACTTGGGAGACTGAGGCAGGAGAATCACTTGAACCTGGGGGTAGAGGTTGCAGGGAGCTGAGATTGCAGCACTGCACTTCAGCCTGGGCAATAGAGCAAGACTCCATCTCAAAAAATAAAAAATAATTTCCTAGACAAAAAACAAGAACACCTTAGAGGAAGGATGTCATCCCACTCTGAGACTGTGAGTGGGGCTGGCACACGGTGGAGAATCTCAGGACCAGCAGCAGCCAGGAGCAGAAACAGATCATTTCCCATTGCTACTGAGTAGATATCACAGGCCCTGAGACAGGTGGATGGGCCAAATCTCTTCTCTCTACTGTTCGAAGTAAGAAAAAACTCAAACTGTTTTTACTACACTCATATTCAGCACAGAATACTACGCCTCTTGTCACCGAAATGTGTGTTTTCCCCCATGTCTGAAAACTGCTGCCCAGGCTGGAATGCAGTGGTGCAGTCTTGGCTCACCACAACCTCCGCCTCCTGGGTTCAAGCGATTCTCCTGCCTCAACCTCCCAAGAAACTGGGATTTCAGGCACATGCCATCATGCCCAGCTAATTTTTGTAGTTTTAGTAGAGAGGAGGTTTTTGTCATGTTGGCCAGGCTGATCTCGAACTCCTGATCTCAAATGATCCACCCACCTGAGCCTCCCAAAGTGTTGGGATTACAGGCGTGAGCCACCGCGTCCAGCCCATGCTGACCAGTTCTGTGGTACACTCACAGCTGTGTATCCTATAAGTTAACTCAATTTTGATACTGTCTACCTGGAGACAGGTATAGATCCCACAGGGAGATGTAGACCCACAAGACCGCACCTCAGTTTAGATGCATAGTTTCTGGCCGGGCACAGTGGCTCACTCCTATAATACCAGCACTTTGGGAGGCCAAGGCGGGTGGATCACCTGAGATTGGGAGTTTGAGACCAGGCTGACCAACACGGAGAAACCCTATCTTTACTAAAAATACAAAATTAGCCGGGCGTGGTGGCGCATGCCTGTAATCTCAGCTACTGGAGAAGCTGAGGCAGAACTGCTTGAAGCCGGGAGGCGGAGGTCGTGGTGAGCTGAGATACTGTGCCATTGTGCTCCAGCCTGGGCAGCAACAATAACAACAACAAACGCATGGTTTCCAAGAGCCTCTCCTTTTTTTTGAGACAGTCTCGCTGTTGCCCAGGCTAGACTGCAGTGGCGCCACCCTGGTTCACGGCAACCTCCACCTCTTGGGATCAAGAGATTCTCGTGCCTCAGCCAAGTAGCTGGGACTAGGCACACGCCACCATGCCCAGCTAATTTTTGTATTTTTAGTAGAGATGGGTTTTCACCATGTTGGCCAGGCTGGTCATGAACTCCTGACCTTAAGTGATCTGCCGGCCTTGGCTTCCCGAAGTGCTGGGATTACAGGCGAGAGCCACTACGCCTGGTCCAAAAGCCCCTCATTTTGATTAGTTTCCTAGGAAGGCTCTTCCATCTGGCTGTTCATCTGTAACCTCTTTAATATTGTTTGTAACAATGGGATAAAACTAAGCAAAAACTTTCCCTGAGATCTGTGAACCACTCCAGCAAATTCACAAAATGTGAGCAAAATTACCCAGTTTATAGTTGGCTGATTGGTCGCAAGGCTGTGGTCCCAACCCGGGACTTGCAAGTGGCACTTGAAGTGGCAGCAGTCTTGAGGAACCAAGCTCTCAACCCGTAGAATCTGATGCTAGCTCTACATGGAGAGTGTTAAGTGTGAAATTGAGTTAAATTAGAGAACACCCATGTGGTGTCTGATGAATTGCTTGTTAGCGGGAGATAATCCCCACACATTTTGGTGACCAGAGATGTGGCATTCTGTGTTCACTATTGTGTTGATTTTAAGAGTAGGAAAAACACTTTGGTTTTCCCTTCTATCTTGCACACTCACCTACTGAATGAGGCAAGTCACTGACCTCTGGCTGAATAGGAATTGTGAATGGAAGCTAACCTGTGATGCAAGAATTATAAAATGCACTTGCCGTATATATAACAACTCTGTAAGTCTCATCTTCATCTGTTTTTAAAATAAATTTCATATTTATAAGATTACAATGAGAGAAATCAGTATATCACGACTTAATCGTAATATTCAATCAACTCATCACTCACCTGCACTCAGGGTCCCCATCTCTTGTCATGAGTATGTTTCCCTCCCTCATTGTGTACATCTCTCTCACTCTCACCTGCTTTTTTTCACTTATTTTTCCCCTAGGCATTGGCTCATTTTCCTGACCCTCTCCTATCCTGCTGTTTCTCCCCCTCTTCCCTCTGTCCCTTCTCTTCCACGTGTTCTGCTCCATTATGGCAATTTGTTTTACCCCTAGTTCCTCTTTGTGTCCCATCTTTGTCCCCAATTTCCATAAACGGCTGCCTGTTTCTTGCCCTCCCTATCTCGGCTTCCTCTCTGTTCTCCCTGCGGAAAGAAGTCTCGAAAATCCGCGTTTACCTGGCCCAAGGCAGAACGACCGGGAACAGGACCCGTCGCCGAGCGATTTTAACACACGAGGAAGCGACCGCCGGACTCTCACGGAGACGCCTGAATTTACACGGGGTGAAGGGACCGATGCGGGGATTTCAAGGTCTTTGCTGGCCCTCAGATCCCGGGTACAGAAGAGCAGGGGAGCTGAGAATCCCAGACAGAATCTAAACAAAGGGAAAGTGACGCGCTACGTTATGACCTTCAATCCACGCGATCTGTTTCCGGGGCTGCAAAAAACTGCGCGCGCAACGGAGATAGCAGGTAGCGAGGGGGCGGGGCCGGGGGCGGGGCCGGGGCCGGGGGCGGGGGCCGGGCCGGGGGCGGGGCGGGGCCGGGGCGGGGCCAGAGCGTCCCTCGACCGAATGCCTGCAAAACCTTTCCGGGTTTTGCAGGCAGTGAGGCTGGAGCAGCTCAGCAGTCTGCAAACTGGGATCCTGCCGGGGCAAAGCAACGTCAGTTGATAATTAGATCCAAGAAATGTCCTGCTATTAAAATGATTTTTTTTTTGAGACGTAGGTCTCTTGTCAGGGTGGAGTGTAATAGCGCGATCTCGGCTCACTGCAACCTCCACCTCCCGTGTTCAAGCGATTCTCCTGCCTCAGCCTCCCGTGTAGATGGGATTACAGGCGCCCACCACCAAGCCCAGCGATATTTTAAATTTTATTATTATTATTTTTTAAATTTTTTTTAAAAAGAGACGGGGGTTTCACCACATTGGCCAGGATGGTCTTGATCTCTTGACCTCGTGATCCGCCCGCCTCGGCCTCCCAAAGTGCTGGGATTACAGCTGTGAGCCACCGCGCCCGGCTTTTTTTTTTTTTTTTAAGTAGAGACGGAGTTGCACAATGTTGGTCAGGCTGGTCTCGAACTGACCTCAGGTGATCCACCCAACCTCGGCCTCCCAACGTGCTGGGATTATAGGTGTGAGCCACAGCGCCCGGCCCACTAAAATGAATTTTAAGCTGGCTGTGGTAGTGGGCACCTGTAGTCCCAGCGGCTCGGGAGGCTGAGGCTGGAGGATTGCTTCAGCTCAGGAGTTCGAGTCTACACGCAGTTATCATAGCCACTGCACTCCAGCCTGAGCATAGTGTAGACCCTGTCCTAAAATTTAAGTAAATAAAAACTACTTAAGAATTTAATTTAAAGGGCCTGGAATCCTCTGTGAAGGTGATGCAAGTTAAAATGTAAAATGCAAAGCCCTGCCTAGGTAGCATGTGCAATTTCATGCTGATGGCCCACAGAACAAAATAGAAATCCTCTCCCTTTCCATCATCATCTCTAGATCGTCTACAGAGGATCTCCAGCAGGGGAGAAAGATATAGGCTGGGAGGTTCCGCCAGCCTCGTTTTTTCATGTTCTTCTGCCTGTTTTTATTCTGCCCATGCTGGCAGCTGATTGGATTGTGTCCACCCAATTCGATGGTGGGTCTGCCTTTCCAGTCCACTGACTCAGGTCTAGAGTGCTCATCTCTTCCGAGTTTCCGAGGGATGCCAGGCTCGTGGAGGGCTAAGGCCAGGAATGTTAGGCCACCCATTGTTGCTTTTCAAAAAAGAAGTAACTTGGGCCAGGCATGGTGGCTCATGCCTGTAATCTCAGCACTTTGAGAGGCCAACGCGGGTGGATCACCTGAGGTCGGAAGTTCAAGACGAGCCTGACGAACATGGAAAAACACTCGTCTCTAAATACAAAATTAGCCGGGCGTGGTAGTACATGCCTGTAATGCCAGCTACTTTGGAGACTGAGGCAGGACAATTGCTTGAACCCAGGAGGTGGAGGTTGCAGTGAGCCGAGATCGCGCTATTGCACTCCAGCTTGGGCAACAAGAGCAAAACTCTGTCTCAGAAAAAAAAAAAGAAAGAAAGCAATAACTTAAACAGATGTAAATTACGTAGTGGTTTTTTTTTTTTTTTTTTGAGATGGAGTCTCCCTCTGTCCTCCAGCCTGCAGTGCAATGGCGTAGTCTTGGCTCACCACAACCTCCGCCTCCCAGGTCAAGCAATTCTCCTGCCTCAACCTCCCAAGTAGCTGGGACAACAGGCACCCGCCACCACAGCCAGCTAATTTTTTAATTTTTAGCAGAGACGGGATTTCACTATGTTAGCCAGACTGGTCTTGAACTCGTGACCTTGTGATTCACCCGCCTCGGCCTCCGAAAGTGCTGGGATCACAGGCATGAGCCACAGTGCCTGGCTTACATAGTTCTTTTTTACACTTGTTATTCTATTCCAATTTGAGATGAGTTAACCTCAAATCCGTTTCAGATGAACTTGGTTAACATCCTGATATACTTATGTCAATAATTTCTAAGTATACTGTAATTTCAAGTTAACTTTACCTGCATTCTGAAAGCAACTAGAAAATGTACTTTAACAATTGTGGCTGGGTGTGGTGGCTCACGCCTGTTTGGGAGGCCAAGGCTGGTGGATCACAAGGTCAGGAGTTCAAGACCAGCCTGGCCAACAAGGAGAAAACCCGTCTCTACTAAAAATACAAAAATTAGCCAGGGGTGGTGGCACTCATCTGTAGTCTCAGCTACTCGGGAGGCTGAGGCAGGAGAATTCCTTGAACTTGGGAGACAGAGATTGCAGTGAGCTGAAATCTGGCCACTGCACTCCACCCTGGGCGATGGAGCAAGACTCTGTCAAAAAAAAAAAAAAATTTATTTTAGGTGTTTTCTATCTTCCTCGATGTTCTCTCATGTAGAAATAACAAAGCCGGGCACGGTGGCTCACACCTGTAATCCCAGCACTTTGGGAGGCTGAGGTGGGCAGATCACGAGGTCAAGGGATAGAGATCATCCTGGCCAACACAGTGAAAACCCGTCTCTACTAAAAATAACAAATAAGCTGGACATGGTGGTGCGTGCCTGTAGTCCCAGCTACTCATGAGGCTAAGGGAGGAGAATCCCTTGAACCTGGCGGGCTGAGGTTGCGTTCAGCTGAGATCACACCATTGCACTCCAGCCTGGTGAAAGAGCCAGACTCTGTTTCAAAGAAAAGAAATAAAGTCTATAGAGTCTTCAGAAGACAACTGAATTCATTTTCACCAAAGAATAATTTTGCAATAATTCTAAGGTTATTTGGCAAGTTATTCTTTTTCATATGAACCCAGAAGTAAAACTAGATTATCAAATTTTAAATAGCCTCATGTCTACTGGCAATAATTTGTATGGCAATATTAATGAAATAACATTAGATCCAGGAAATTTTCTGCTATTAAAATGAATTTTATTATTTAACATTAAGTAGGTTTTTCTCTCGGCCTCTGAGTAGCTAGGACTACAGGAATGTGCCACCATGACGGGCTAATTTTTGTATTTCTAGTAGAAACGGGGTTTCACTTTGTTGGCAAGTCTGCTCTTGAACCCCTGACCTCGTGATCCGCCCGCCTCAGTCTCCCAAGGTGCTGGGATAACAGGCATAAGCCACCATGCCTGGCCTTAATTAATTTTTAATTAATCTTTAAAAACTAATAAATCTTAATTAATCTTAATTAATCTTTAAAAACGAATAAACTATTTTAGAACATTTTTAGATTTCTATTTTAAAAATTGAAAAAAAGTGAACAAATTCTATATACCCTGACCTGTTTTCCCTATTATTAACATCTTATACTGGTTTAGTATGGGTTTTACAGTTTATAAACCATTGTTGATACATTACTATCAACTTATTCATAATTTATTCTGATTTCCTTAGTTTTAACCCATGTTCTTTTCTGTGGGCCCGGAGACTAGGGGCAGACATATGCTGTCTCTACTATTGCTGATTAAACACATGTAAGTTTGATTTGCTTATTAGCTTACAGAGGTCTCCGTACGCTGAAGTTTATAAGCTGAAATAAACAATAGTGAATTAAAAGCACAACATGAAAGAGAACAGCTTGTAGCTTGTAAAAGCACGAGCAGAAGCCGTAATGGGAGGCCTAAGTTAGACCGTCTGAGAGCGCCCCGTTAACCATGGCACATCCAGTGTCGCTGCAGGGCAGGAAAACACTGCCTTGGTCCCACGAACTCTTTTCCAACATGGGGTCTGCACAGGGGTCTTGTAAAGAGGGCTTGTGTAAGCACCCGGAAAGGTCGGCGACCTTTGCTCACAGGATCCAGGACGGTCTTTGCAGATGGGAGCTGGCAAGGCAGGAAGGCCTTGTGGGCGGTGATAGTGGAACACCTCCTGCTCTGCCTATGTTCTCAGAATATGGGGTAATCTCGGCTGCTCTGTGTCCACAGTGCTCCGGAGACAGAAGCCCCTTGATGCATCGTGCGTGGTCAGACCTGG